>SNQJ01S0082866.1:0-33850 GCA_010110895.2 Picea sitchensis
ACCTCTTCCAAATCCATACTCGACATCATTTTTCGGCTGTCCTGACACTCGTTGAACTCTGCACACACAGTGTGTAGTCGACCAAAGTTTGTGAGGCCCTTAAACCTTCAAGAAAACTTACAACATTCATAAGCCAACGTGAACAAGAAAAATGTTTTGACTTCACAAGTTTTCTGAGCTCTGTCCGGCTCTGCAAATTCCGGGACTTTGGAACTTCGAAATCTCGGTCCACGAAGATCCAACAGTTAAATCTTCATAACCAAAGTCACCCTTTCACAACTCGCGATCTCACGAGTTCGTGAGTCGAAGACCCTCAACTGATTTCCTCCAAACGTCGATACCCGAGATGCGATACGGGTATGGCTCCCTCCTCGCTAGTGCTTGCTACACATGACCGTAGGCTAGGGCTAAGTGCTATAACTTCTTCGCCAAATCGTGACTATGCGAGTTGGAGTGTTGAGCCTTCGTGCTCCTCCTCTGCAAATTCCAAAATCATGAATTATTACTTTATTCTCTGGGACCACAGCACAACCGTTGCCCTTCACCACCATGGCATGTGGTACATTCAAGAGGGTCCACATCACCTTCGGTGACGTCTTCAGGTCCCACCACTCTCGCCTGTATTCTCGACTCACTGGCACGTGGTACACATTCATGCGTCCACATCCATTCCAAGCAAAATCTAATGGTTAGGTCCCCTCTCAGATCTACGACGCAGATCGTTTCGGCGTTTCGGGGTTTTCGGGCATCGGGAGTTCGTGCACCCCACATCTCGAATTTCCATCTACTGAATTTGCGAAATCTGAAAGGTTTCACAACTAAATCGAGCTCAACTCTGCCAGATCTAATGGTCGAGCCTTCCTCCCAGATCTACCACGTAGATCTCCACGGTTTTTTGGGTTTTCGAGATTTCGCGTATCGCGATTCCCACACTCCTGTGCATTTCAAAAGGGATTTTAATCCCTGTGCACATTTTCCATATCCGATGGTCACAAGGGTTCACCTTCCCTCTCGAACAAATCCTAAGGCTCCAACATTGTTGGTGTGGAGTCCTCTCTCCCTGTGGCCATAGACCACACCGACTACAGTTTCCCACACCGCTATACCTCCTGAGCTTACCAGGGTCCGAAATTGGTCCTCCAGACACAATTCTCCTCACACCCTCGGTCCAAAGACCACTCAACTGGCCCATCTAGGCTCAATGTCGAAACCTTGGCTCTGATACCAAGTTGTAGGACCACTTTTCGGTTACCAAGGCTTAATTGCTCTTAAAATAAAACTATATCACCCCTTTGTACATAACTCATACAGGCATTATATAATCCACATGCGTTTAAGCAAAGAAATACATTTAAGCTCAGAGTAAACATATTATTTACTGCTATAACAACAATCAATAACATTAACATTAAATTGATATGCACAACAGAATACATGATGATTATAATACACAGAGATATAGAAACATAATTAAAGAATCATCTGGTACTTATCTTTGAACAGTGGTAGTTCCACCAACTAAGTGCAGGCCTTCCACGAACCTCCCAGCCTTAGACCGCACTACTCATCGAAAAAGTGGTAGTTCCACCAACAAAGTGCAGTTTTCCATTTAATCCCTCCTAAATTTCTTGGACTGCATTTTGCTACTCATCATCTTAATATAATACCTTTGAGCTGGACTAAGTTCCAATTCTAAGATATAAATCCTAGGCTAGGATGAGGTTATAGGGAAACAACATACAGCTACAAGGAAGGAATTCTCCTAAACCCTCTCTCATGCTCAACACCCAGACTCTCAGTCTCTCACATGCCTCTGCTCTAATTCCCTGTAGAGTACATGTAATTCTCTGCCAATCAACATTCCTTCTGCCTAACCTCCCTTGCCTCAAGCCACGTAAATGTAGCCGGAACCGAAAGTCTCCGCCTCATGGGCAGCTGCTAAAGGTTCCTTCCCGTGAGTTCCCTCTCCTCCTCCCACACCTCCTATATATGCCTCCACCCACGAACAAACCCCACGCACTCCAAAGACTCCAAGTGGGCCACAAATAAATCAATGCAGGGAAAACCTATTAATACGGGCCTCTCCAACCCGGGTTCAACAAATGGCAAACGGACCCAACGGATATGCATTCTGAAAAGACCCACGCATGTGGCCCGCACCGTAATGTGTATATGCTCACCTCTTAGCATCAACACACAGCTTCCCTCGAATAGTCAGATGTAACGGGGTATCTCTGTCGAGGTCTGACCTGTGATGTCCCGTCTGCAAAAAACGGGAAGAAATCGAGAAGAACCTCCTCATGGCTTGGCCTTTCTCCCAGATCAACACACTCCTTAGCCCCCTTCCCTCCACCCCTAACTCCCCTCTCCCAGGGAAATTTTAGTTCCCCACTCATTCATCGTGGCTCCACTGCTAGTCTGCTATTTTACAAATCCACAACGTCCTCATGGATTACATATACATACACACTGTGCTCCTAGCCTCCAACACCCTGTGGGCCCCCGGCCTAACAAACACATAAGCCACCTTATAAAAAATTGGCTCCACCAAATTTAAAATATAATTACAATTCCCTTCTCAAAAATGATGATTTGGCAATGGTCTCGGCCTTTAGACACAGCACCTGCAAAGACAATTGAGCATCGACCTAAGGATCTCAATTCATAACATCACTAGATAAGGGAATCCAATCAATAAATTAGCCACTCTAAGCATGTTTATCAAATATCACTATATCAAAAAAAATTAACTGCTCAAAGACACTATACGACTTATCAAGCTTGAATATATGAGGGTTGACAAGTCCTCTATTATTGATCTTTCTAGCCGTTGAGAGTTTCCAATAGTGATCCCTCTCTAATCCAAGTAAAGTGGATGAAGTGGTTGGGTTCAAGACTCCATGGGTATAGGGTTAGTGACATACAAGGGATCATAGTGTCTCATCTATGGGTGCCTTGTAGAGGGTGTGCCACTATCCACAATGCACTTTTCCAAGCCCCACACTCTTTTATCTTTATTTCTTTTATATTTTCTTTTAAATATAGTAGCTAAGTGAGAGGCCAGTTCCACTTTGGCATGCAGGGACTAGATGAAAAATGTCACCTACAACACCTAGTGGAGTCGAGAAGGTTGGCTCTTTAATGAGACCCTTTCACTAATGTAAATTCATATGAGCCATTAACTCCAGCTCAGTGACTGTGATGATGTATAAATGTTGTAACACTAGATATTCATGGATGTGATAGTTCAGCTATTTGTGATGAGACCTCCTGTCCTTCAAATTCATAACCTTTAATCATTCTTTATTATATTGTGGGTCCCTTTTACTAAAAGATAAGATTTTCATTGCTTTCTCAGGAATCCATGGGAGAAGCATCTCGAAGGTTTATACAAGGATTTTATATTTTGCCCAACATCAACCTCTAGTCCTTTCATCCCTTTCTTCCCATAGAACAGGGACAACCCTTCTTGGGTCAATACACCCTAAAATCCTGGCAGAATGAAGGAAATGGAGGGAAAATGATCAAAGGTAGGGATGGTTCTGAACTACATTTGTGTCCCGCCAAGGGAGTTCCCAATAGTAAACCCATCCTAAAGGAAGACCACTTACTAGGGAATAATGTCATCCACCAAGGTGAAGCAGTGGAAAAGGTATAATTTCCAAGTATATCAAGGAATCTAGAGTAATATAAGATATAACATAATCAAATTGGAAAATATTGAAATGATGCCTACCATAATACTAACTTGTACCCCATGGATGTATGCTCCACTTATAGCCAGCTTGATGTGGTGGATGCCATCCGGAAATCTGTGACCATCTGTGGTGGTGAGAGGCTCTTTTGTGCAAAAGGGCACTGCTGGTCATGTAGTCTCCCAACACTCCACATCCCAAACCCTATACCTAGAGACATGGGGAATATCCTTAGGCTATCCAAGGCAAAACGGGGACAATGGTATCCCAGCACAGTCCCACTACATGAGCCTTACTTTGTGTACCGAGGTGTTTGAGGTGGCCCATGTCGAATGTAAATACTAGACGCCTTTCCCAGGATTGGCTTTAAACCAAATAAACTGGCGTAGATCTGCCCATAGGGGTTTAATGTGCAGACCACCAGCAAGTACCAAGTGATGTGAACGGTCCGGTGTATTCTCTTACTGAGACCGAGGTGCCAGACATAGCCAGTGGATATGGACTCAACAACACACTCAAGAAATGAAACCTTCATGACAAAACCACTGCATGGAGAATGCCCCCCGCTGAGATGGAGTGTTGAATTTTTGAAACTTTGGGAAGTCATTATCCACAAGAAAATACAAAGAAACCATTATAAAACACCCTGGAATGCACTAGAAAGAAAAAACTAATGAATACCAAGCTATCCATTGGAACATTTTAAAAATGAAACAAAAGAAATGAAATAAAGTTAAAAGACAAAATGACAAGCCTAATTCTCACAAAGAAAAATACAGGACTTGACTAGGCATAAACAAAGCGAAAATTTCATCTCATTATTAACATCCATCAACCTCCCATTCTATAGTTGGATTCCACCATGATGCCAGCCAGTTGCCAGTCACTGCACTATCTCTTTGTCCAAGGATACCATGTTTGAGGGTTCTTCCCACACCAGAGAGAGAGAAACTTTCATGTCGGATTCCCATTTTTACATGCATAATGCAGGGACCTTGGATTAAATTTATTCTAGAGAAAAGGTTTGTTGAGTTTTCTCCGAGTTTGGGTTTTCCAGATAAATCTGTGTGTTTATTGTGCATGGCTATCTCTCCTACATTCATATTTTTGCGCTTTATTTTCTCTAGTTGAAATTTTCAAGGTGTAATTATTCTATGATAATATTAGTATTGAAATATTTTGAAATCATATGTAATGATTATCGGGATCTAGAAATTAGAAAAATCCTCAACATGATCCATCCACGGCTTGAGGAGCTCTCCCATGAATAAATAAGCTCTTTGACCCTTTCTACATAGTTTTGTTCTAGTAGTATTTTTTGATGATATCTTGATTCATAATGAACTTGAGAAACTCACATAGAGCATGTTGATAGAGACTTGCAACTCCTACAAGACCACCAAATATTTTTAGATTCCCCAAATGTTCTTTTGGGGCTTCAAGGGTTGAATACCTAGGGCACATTGTGAGTATGGATGGTGTAAGAGTAGATCCAAAGAAATTTGTGGCTATCCAAGAATGGTCTCAACCTAAGACATTGAACAACCTCTGTGGGTTCTTAGGAATTACTAGCTACTATAGAAAGTTTGTAAAATGATATGGCAAAATTGTGGCTCCCCTAACATCCTTGCTAAAAAAAGATTCCCTTGTATGGAGCTAAGCATCCTGAAAGTAAGCCTTCTTTTCTTTTAAAGGATTCCATGTGCATGGATTTAGTATTAGAAATACTATATTTTACTAAAAATTTTGTTCTGTGTGATGCCTCAAGTAGAGGTCTTGGCATAGTTTTGATGCAAGAAGGGGAACCACTTGTATCTTGCTCAATGGGTAGTTGTTTGACTGCAATTTGGGTAAATCTACATATGAAAATGAGGGTGATGGCTATCTTGTATCTATTAGAGATGTGGAATTCTATATCTCTATATGGTGGATGTTTTCTATATAAAGACACCATCATAGTATGAAGTACTTTCTTGAACAAATGTTATCACCATGAGAACAGATAGGAGAGATGAGAAGGAGAGGAATTGGACACTTAATACACTGAACATCACTATAAAATGTTCTTTGCAGCGCAGGATTAGATGTTTCTTTCCTTCAACCTTATGTAAACAAAACATCACCAAAGAAAACACATGTAGTCCACTAGACCAAAGCTCTATGGACCCTATGAGATCATTCAACACATTGAACAAGTGGCTTACAAATTGGACTTTCGAAAGCACCCATGATCCATCCAGTGCCCCATGCAAGTCCATATGTATTAAAGACCATGAGACCTAAGCAACCGTGAAACCAACTTCTACTCCAAACTCTGATGACACGAAGGTCCCACTTACCTTTAATGGGAAGTATACTGCACATTGTGGAGAAACGTGTAACTGCACCGGCAAGATCCATTAAAGCAATTCAATCAGAGTGACAATACACGCCATCAAAACATGCCGCCACGAGAACCAAACTACCATCTTTGCATCAATCTCCCCCTCTCTCAACCCTGAGCAAAAATGTCAGTTTGGAAGGCAAAATGCATGCCAGGGTCTACCCTTAACCTCCCCCACTTTAGCCAAAATTCAGGAGACACAGTCGGCACCAAGCACGATAACACTATCATAGCAAAACTCTCTTTACATTGGAAAACTTTTTAAAGAAATAGGAGACCATAGAATATTAGTTCTTATATCTACTTGTTTTAATTAATCTCAATCATAAATTTCTTTTTGGTAAAAGATTGTTTATACACTTTGTTAAATTTTTACACAACACATACACACGACTCCTTACTTATTTGAATTGTTTGCACATTCAGATCTATTCGTCTTCTAATAAGAGTATCCACAACCCAATTGACAGTTTGTTTGAGTTTCTGGACTTGCTTGCTGCTTGTTCTCCTTCACAAAACACAGTTTAAGAACCCACAGGCTTGTGCCCTATTTAAACCATCAGCCTTGACCCAAGATAGCATTGTTTAATCCCGGTGTAAAAACCAAGAAACACCTCCTACATCCAATGCTTTCCTCAAGCACAATAAACCCAAAACGCATAACAACAAATCACCATCAAAGCCGTTTGTTTGAACTGATCTACAACGATGAACATCTCCAAATATGTTAATTCAGGATAATGTATATTGGCACATCTGTAAAGCAGTGATAGAATTTGAATTGATCGCACATTTTTTATGGGGCATTTTGATCGTTTAAAAAAATCCAATTTCTCAAAAACGTTTGTTTATATAACTAAAACCGTGAGGGGTTTGTTTATATAAGTAGAGGGTGTGTTGAGTTGGAAAGCAAGTGAACTGAGATAAGAACCCAATTACATACACATCCATTCTTGTGTGTGAGTGCTTGCATCATGTTTATTAATTCCTTAGAATTTTGAATATGCAGTGCCATTCCTGCGTGTGAGTGTTTACATACTGTTTATTAATTCCTTAGGATTTTGAATGACGGATATGTGATTGATGGAGTGTTTCATCCTGTTTCTTACTTCGTTACAATTTTGAACGGAAGATATGTGATTGATGGAGCGTTGGGTTGAATTTTGTAAAAATTGAAGGGTTTTGTTTTATTTTGAAATAATAAAGTTGTAGATAACAGATTGGACATTACAGGAATGTGGTGGATTAATTTTTTTTTGTCAGGCGACGATCTTTATAGTAAAAGCAAATACATATATAGGGTTGAAACCAAATCAGAAATAAAAATATATTTTCACCATATTGAATTGAATTCATATTGAAAAAGCTTGAACTCAGTTTAATTTTGAATTGCAAAGATGTTACAATTTATTTCATTAATGAAGATCTATTTTGACTAGATGAATGGACCATAATCCTACATGTACCATAATTTATTTAAGTGATGAAGATCTATTTTGACTAGATGAATGGACCATAATCCTACATCTTATAGATTAATATATATAATAATAAATATTAGCATTTTAGTCAATCAATCATCATCTAAATTTCCTTAAATAATTTGCGGAGGTGCATTTTTATGTTATTGTCCTCCCAACTCTGGACTCTCAAGAGCCTTCCAAAGACCTCTATAAAAAACGAGGCAGTTGTAACTGCTTCACTACCAAAAAATAAAACCGCCTCTGTCTATCTTCTGCTCTCCTTTCTTGGCCCGCTTCATCACTGTGACGAGCAGTTGGAGAGCTCCTAGAGTCAGGAGGTCCATGAGCAGTAAGTGCCAGGAAGGCAGCAGGAGAAGTGAGGGCTGCGAGTAGCTGAGTCTCAAGCAGAGGAAGATGTACAAACATTTGCATCCCCAATGCATTCAACTCCACACTCTGCACCGATGTCTGTACCTCTCTATCTGCCTCCTATTTTGGCAAGCCCACCTATTCTCATTGTTGGGACTCTCAATCCACTGCCTCGCACTCTTCCACACACCTGAACATACCATTCCCTCTCCCACTGTCCCTTCAATCTCCATCATGGCACTTGCTGCCCAAAGTCCTCCGTCATCAGCCCAGAGAGCAACCCCATCCCCAAACCGCAGGAGCCCCACGGATCCTTGGAGAGCACGCCAGCTGCACTCTTCAAGGCTCAAGTCGTCCCCATCACCTTGTTTTAGAGCAGCTGAGACTCCAGTAAGAAGAAACCCCGCATCATTTTCTCAAAGAACCACAAAGATTGACGAAAGAACCTAACGTAAAGAAGTTCTCAAGAACTCTGAATATTCTCACCATCTGCTAGTAAAGATTCAAGCAGAGTATGCATCTGTTTTAAGATCCGCTGAAACGACTCATCCACACAAAGATCGTGAAATGATCATGAAGAAATCGAAATCCTCTTTCGAATCTCTTGAAAGATTCACTAATCTTCTTCACAGTAAAGAACGTGCATCCAAAAAGTAAAGAAATTCCATTAAAGCCTAAACTGGCCCCGCTGAACGGGTTCCGGAGAAGGAAACGTCTGCATGGGACTGGAGAGCTGAAAAGCCGGAAGATTCCACCACCCGCTCTCAAGTAGCGTCCGACACTGTTGATTGGAGAAAGTGCTCGAGGTCTAACCCTCTAGAGCTCATACCGATTTTATTTCAGGAAATCTCGACGCTATCTCGACTATCTGACAGACACGTATGAAAGTATCGCACGCCTGGCTTCTATTTCTGTGATTCGTATTTTAAGTCAAGAAACTTGACATCGTAACTAAATCGTGGATACAAATCTGATAAGATTCAACACTAAATTATTTCTGACATCGCGGAAGGATATATCGAGGCTACTATCGGTATCTTCGCCGATGGTTTTATACCGTAGTTTTATATCCCAGGACGATTAAGACCGGCCCATCCTTGAGGATATAATATATTTAATATTTCCTCTTAAACTCAACAGTTACAGTTACAATCATCAGCACTTACTATGCCTAAGTGCTGTCTCTCGAAGTCAAAACTGACTTTCCTAGTGGCTTGGTGCAAATATCAGCAAGTTGATCTCTAGAACCATGTTCTGAAGTGCTTTTCAGATTCCTTTAAATTCCTTTGAATTTTTGTGTAAATGTCGAATTTTGTGTTCCGAGGGAAATATATCTGCATTTTCTCAATAAACCATCACAAACGTTAGAAAGTAAAATTCACAATGCATGACTCTCATTGCATTGGTCCACAGAGGTCGCTGTGGAACAACTTCGCATGTTTGGCTTGATTTGAAGACTTTGGAAAACTGGTTCTCTTGTGTTGTTTTCCAAGTTTGCAGGACTCACATGGGGGGATTTTTTCTTTAAAAATAGGTAGCCCTTGACCATGGAGTTTTTCCTCTCGCTAGACTTAGACTGGAATAGATGTCCAAATCGTATGCCAAACCATTGATTCATTCATGGTTGATGCATTCTGTACATAGGGTTGACTCTTGTATCGTTTCTGAGTGTGAGGGGAAACATCCTATTTGAGTCATATAGATTTAAGAATCAATCTTCCATTTCTATCATATCTTTAAGCAAGATGCCCTCAAAAGTAAATTCCTTTTATACAAGATTTTCTCAAATGTTTTGTCCCACACTCTAACAAGTTGTGTTTTAGGTCCTAGGGAACACACACGTATATGTTCCTTTAATCACCGGTGTAAGAATAGGTATAGTTTCTCTTCCTTGAACTTTGACTAATTGATCATTACCAAGAGTAATATCGAGGAAATTGAAGAATCAACACTTGAGAGTCTCCACCGCCATGTGATTGTCGCGAGCCGATCGTTAAACCGCAGATCTCAGTTGTTGTTCCACAGTGGCATGAGAAACATACCTCCATCGTTGTTTCGTAGTGATTTTATCGTTATGTGTCATTTCGAGAGCCGATCCGACCGCTTCTTCCCTCGTGATTCGTAATTCAGAATGCACTTTGCAATAAAACATTGAATGTTGAATTTGTCATCCGACCTTCCTCCTTGGGTACCGGGTACCCCGGATGGTGATTTTGTTGTTGATTGGACCTTGGAAGTTCCGAAAGGGATATTGTTGTCTATTTCCTACACTGGTATGAGGGTTACACTGGTTGTTCAAACACATATCAACTATGAGATGTAGTCTCTCGTCTCGTGTCACCAGAGAACCAATTAGTTCATCTAAGGACATTTGGATGCATAGCATATGAACACATACCTTCCAAATTAAGCAGTTTGACGACGTATGAAAAATGGTACTTCTCAACGGCCACAAAGGAACCCCATCTTACAGCCTTTACAATCCCATCACCAAGAAAATAATTCTCAACAGAGATGTAAATTTTGAACCACCGATACCTCGTAAAACCAGCCAGCGACGTTTTAAATCCTTTGCATACCAAGTTCCCAAAACACAGAAAAATCTGTATCAACCAATACCTCAACCCATCCTCCAAGAATGCAAGTCCAAGACCACCAGAGGAATCATGATAGCTTCCATCTTTCTAGGTAGAGAATCCTCATTCCTTCAACCATCAACTGAGGAACTCAAGTTTGATAAATCCATCAGCAATTGATGACTTCTACCAAAGATAATTTTTGCTTTGTGAATGTCATGTCAACCTACATCCTTATAGCTGTTAAGGAGCTTACATTGTCTAAGCAATGTAACCAAGAAATTGACTCCATTATGAAGAACAAGACATGGATCTTGCGATTTTAAGCAAAATACAAAAGAGTATTGGTGTCAAGTGGGTGTACAAACCAAACTAAATGAAAGGCGATTGAGTGCTATTGGCAGTACTATGCTCCATACCCTTGCTGGCACAACCGTGTATTGATTATGGTGAAATTTTGTCTAAAAGAGTAAGATTAGACACTGGCGTGGACTTTTGATATTGCGCAATACAACATCAGCTCGGTAAGTTTGATTTCAAATGGATGTCAAGTCGATTTCTAAACGGATTTTATTGAAGAAGTTTGCCAATCAACCAATCTCGGACGAAGTCCAAGAGCACCCAAAATCCAAAGTGTATCGGGTTGAAGAAAGCCTTGTGGCGATGCTAAGCTCTAAGAGCATGGTATTAAATAGAATTGATACTCTATCCGATCAAGTGGTTTCCAAATTGTGGTCAAAATGAACCCATAATTTATACCAAAACAGATCAGCATGGGAAAATACTAATTGTATGTTTATATGTTGATGATACGGATTTGGCAAGAAATCTAGAGCTAATAGATTTCAAGCATGCTACGTAACTGAAGTTTGAGATGACAGATCTTGCATAATGAAATATTTTTTAGGTATCGAGGGTTCATCAATCAGCTAAAGGCATTTTTGTCTATCAACAAAATTAAGCAGCAAACATCATCAAACGGTTGCATATAATAATCCAACAGAACACACTTCCATCCCTTTAGGTACACAAATTAAGTAAGGATGATGAAGGTCCCACAGCTGGATTCTACTTTATACAAAAGTGTAGTAGTGTTTCGCCAGAATTCACGTTAAATCCGAGCTTACATCTGTTGCATGCAAACCTTGTTTCCGCATCCAAGCGGAATCACCCAAGGATCCGCTAATCGGAAAATGGCAAACGAATTTGAGATAAGGTAGTTGCAGTTCAACACCACCATGGCACACTACATCCCGATTGCAATCAAACTCTCTCTGCCATACGACAGCGACCCCTGCGGTGCAGCCCCGGATGACAGAAAGCACATCGTGGATACGTTTCTTCAACCCGGGCACGAACCCCGACTCTGCCGGGCATCGAAGAAGGAACCGATTGTATCAATATCTTCCGCAGAGACAGAGTATGTAGCTGCCACCTCTTGTCAAGTCGTATTGGCTCAAGATTATTGAGCATGTCACCGCAGGCGATCCAACCCCATCTTCCCGTGACAACAACACGAATCAGACGCATCCAAAGAACCATGTAATGGCCAAGAAAGTAAAACACTACTGACACCGATTTCATTCTCATGCCTGTGCTAGCCAATAATGGTGACATCGCACTCCACCTTTTGTGGTTCTAGAGATCAACCTGGTTTACGCCTTCTACCGCTCACCAGGGAAAGTCACTTTTGACTCCGTGAGACAACACCCTAGGCATAGTCACTGACAACCGCTGAGTCTAAGAGGGGACGTTAAATTACATTGTATCCATCAGACTAACTGTAAGAATCAGCTACCAGGACCGGGATGTTTCGTAACTTTCATTTCCCTCACTTTGCTTTGAGCATATATAAGCTCAATTATTTCCCACGTTAGACTTCAATCTCTTTCTACCGTCAACACTCTCTCATACATCTGAACATATCTCTCTCTTTCTCTCCTCGCATTTCTCCCGTCCTTCACCTCTATCAAGAGCCTGTGGAGAATTGTGTTGAATGCTGCGTAGCTGAGTTCCTCGAGATCGTTGAAGGAGTGTGTGGCTCGATCTACCCATTGTCAACTGGGCCAAGGAGTAATGCTGCATTGTGGATTAAAGTGAGAGCTCTCATGGCTGCAGGAAATTCATTGTTAGAGGAGGCTACAACCTAGGATTCGTGGAGGGTCGAGAGCTTACGCAGAGCAATTTCGGTATGAGGGGGGTGCACCCCATCGGAGAGCACCGAAGTCCGAGGGTTGAGAGCTGTCGTACAAGGAACCGTCACCGCTAAGAAACCCATGTGCAAAGCTGGAACGGCGAAGCGCTTCTGCTCCATTGTCATGCCAAAAAAAAAAAAGGTTATTTTTCATCATGAATCATGGAAGGCCAATATACATAAGCAAGTATATATATATATATATTCGGGGATGAAGGTAAAGCTTGGAATGAGATGTATTGTAGCGCATTTTTCAGATTTGTGATCTCGAGTTAATACTATTCCTCTACCACATAAAATGAGTAAGTTTAGGAGCTTGTATTTAAGAAATCACGGTGGATTGATTGGTAATCTTGGATAATTGTCCATCATGAATAAGTAGGACTGAGCATTATATTGGGCGTCTTTGTTTATCCCCATTACCATGATTTTTCTTTGGAAACTAATTTGGTGACATGGTGGATAGAATTATATCATTCTAAGTCTTTAAATATCACTTGTAAGACTTGCACAAGAGTTGTTTCTTGAAGAAGAGTACGAAGAACACTCACCTTCACCTTCTATAGTCTTTTTCCTATTTTAGTGAAAAATGTTTGGCTCTGATTTTTTAAATGGCATTAGGAATATATCAGCAACTTATGATTCCAACAATTTTTGGGAAAAATTATGATAATTGGGTATTTAGAATAAAATTAGCAATGGATTCAGAGGAGCTATCGTGAAGCAGTAATGATTGCTGGCATTGAACTTTTCGGCTGCTGTTATCTGGCTCTGGAAGTGTTGATGAAAAGCAAAAGCTTGATGAGGGCCATGCAAAAGAATAAAAAGGGCTTCTTTGCAACAATTGGAAGCACTGACGTCTCAAATAATAAAGACTAAACCAGCCACCACCGCTGAAGATTGATTGTTTGCCTTTCCTTCATTGATGTCAACCCTAGCCGCTGGCTCTGGACCGAAGATCATACAAAAGGTATTTGGACATGAAGGAAAACGCAATACACATACAACACCCATGAAACGGATGTGCATACATCATGTCGCTTCTATATGGGTACGTGGCACCCGTCACGGACCACCGCTGTGGTTGAGGAGAAATGAATTCCTTGAAGACGACAAAGTGCGAACTGAAAAGGAAGCG
Source organism: Picea sitchensis (assembly GCA_010110895.2). Classification (NCBI taxonomy): domain Eukaryota; kingdom Viridiplantae; phylum Streptophyta; class Pinopsida; order Pinales; family Pinaceae; genus Picea; species Picea sitchensis. The sequence goes on from SNQJ01S0082866.1 coordinate 13,819, forward strand.
TACACGGTAGGCCCCAGTACAATTCAGTGCTATACCACCCTTCACAAAATAAGAAAGTGTCAGTCGGTCCCAAATGTTAAAGGAAGGACATAAATGGTATAAATAAACATCATTATACAATCTCATCTGACACAAGTCGAATTCCAGAGGGAAAAGGTAAGAAGCAAAAGAAGGTCGGATTTCAGTGATGCATAATGAAGTCCTTTTGGGTGATGCGTCGTCCGAGATAGAGATTATCTGATGCGATTCGATATATTATAGCCTTGATCTCGCTATAAATTATGGAGATAAAGCACCTGCGGAATATAGGGTTTGTGACCAGTCCCTAAACTAGTCAATAAACAAGTGTTCCTCGAAAAGTCACAACGTTTCATACAGACCCAAATGTGTGGGACCAATTTCCACATTGGAAAGAGTACAAACTTTTAGTTTCTTGTATGCGAGTTTCGTAATCAGATGTTAGCCATTGAGCACGGCATGTCAGACATAAGTTGGGTCTCTAACATACTTAATTGAATAAAAGTCTACCATTCCTTTCTATAACCCCTTTGGGGAGGATTCAAGGAGGAAAATTAGAAGTTTCAGGAGAATACATTGAGTAACATTAATATCTACAGATCGAGTAATTCTGTGAATTGAATAATTGTAGAAATTGAAGAAGTCTCTTGAAGCATTATCAGGTTCTATGTTATAATTGGTTGATGGTGATGATTTAATGTAAAGTTTTATTATCTCTATACATCCTTAAAGTGGAAGGGAGTATAAGGATAGAGATCAAATATCTCTTGATATTGAGGATTGTATATTCCTCTGAGGTTTATCTCCCTTTACATTTGGAAGTTGAAGGCCTTTTGGAAGTCATTACTCTTGAAATAAAATCCATGATTATTTCTGCTATATTGTGCATGGTGTATTTATTGCTAATTGATATAATTGAATGGTTTAAGTATAGCTGAAAAGGTTTTTAAATTGTACTTGATATCATCTACCCTCTCAGATTAACAACAATTGGTTTCAGCCGTTACCTTCAAGACACTTCAACTACTAATTAAAGGAAGATCCTATGCGTAAATGGAAGGAAACATTCCAAAATGAGATCTCCAAATCTATCTGATGGAAGCAATTTTGAATACTCGAAAAAATAGAATGGAAACTTTACTTGAAAGCTCTTGGGGAAAATGTTTGATTCTCGGGCCATTTCCAAGATATAATCTCAAGAAACCAAAGACTGCAACTCGTAAGGAAGCAAAAAGGAATAACCGGTAATAGATACCCATCCCTGATGGATTGGATGTGATTCTGTTGAAACTAAGGTGGGATTCATGTGCATCCAAAAATATTTTTGGGATAAGCTACAAGAACTTTATGTAAGGGAAGAAGCTAAGATGAAGAAGAAGTTGAAGAAGATTTTCATAACATCTTAGATTTCTAAAGAAGAAAAATAGAGGTCACTTTTGTTTCCACTGTGAAGGAGTAGGACATGTTGACATGTTGAATTTGAATTTCCCTATCCAAGGATTGAAAGAAGTGGACATCAAGAAGAAAAGTCCAATGAAGAAGAAAAACATCATGAAAAGAAAAAATTTATTCAACAAGAAGATAAGAATCTGAAAAACGGAAGCCGTTGAGATTGGAAAATAAGCAAGCCCAAAGACATGCAAAAGAAAACCATAGCTGAACTGGTTAGTCAGAAAAGACAAACGTTTCAAGAACACCAGGAAGACTCTCTCTAAACCTATATAGCCAAACCACTCTCGGAAAACCCATTTCCAAAGAAGCAAGAAGAACAGCGTAATAAAGAAGGTCAAAACGATAAAGAAAGAAGAAGATCAGAGAAATCCTGAACAAGAAAGGTCTCATTGAGGGAAGATCTTAAGAAAATCTCGCGCTAAAAAGATTTTAACACATCTTGATGGCTATGAAACTTCATACAAAGAAGATGCAAATACCAAATGCTGTGCCGGAAATATGCTATTTCAACCTTCTTGTTGAGAAGTGGACCAGGATACCGCAAAGAAGGAATGATTACAAAAGAGATGAATATCCAAGAAGACCTCCCACCTTCAAAAATCAAAGAAGCCCAACCAAAGATGAAGGAAACCACTTAAGAATATATATCATGAACCCACATTGACTACATCACAAAGAAGCCCAATTTACCCAAGGCATCGTACCCTTCTGGTCACGTTACATATTACTGCAAAAGTTTTGGACATAAGGCAAATTAATCGCTTAACTTCACCGAAAGGAACCAACACGCAAGAAACATGAATGGCGTAAAACCGTAAGATATGGATATAATCATGGATCTGTCTCAATAGAAGCTATATAACCACTCCAACTGACGACGTCACTGTACACAAACGCAACCATCCTATCACAGCCAACGATATCGGCAGACATGAACGAAGACGCGTCTTATGCCAAACTACGATGGATAAGGAAAGGGATTCCAAACAATGAAGATCATTCTAACAGCACTGGACCAATCGAAAACGTAAAAGAAGAAGATGAATGGTACATAGACAGTTGGATGTTCTTTACGCATGACCTGGGGATCAAGACAAATTCATCACCTAAAGAGAAATGTAGAGGAGAATAAGCTGTGCATTTGGAGATGAATCATCGGCCAAAATACTTGGAGAAGGTGTAGTAGGAGCTCTGGAAGAAAAAATGCAAAAGCAAAGAATGCCCTATTGGTTTGAAGACTTGAAGCATAATCTACCTAGTGTAAGTCAAATGTGCGGATCAAGGATACACCTACGCTTGATCTCCGAAAACGTAAAACGTGAGAAAATAACTCAGAAGATTGGTTGTAACTGCAATAAGAAGACCGAAAAAACATATACATCATAGACATGAAGAAGAGATAAGACATAAGCCACAATAAAAACGGATTCTAAGGAAGAAAACGTCCCAAAGACCAAAATAAGGATGAAATATTATTATACATGTTCAGGGGAGTAGCCCCAAAGAAGAAGGTTACCTTTTTCCCAGCTAAAATCAGGGATATTTTCATACCCTTTCCATTGATGGAAGATAAATCAATCATGATCATAGGGGTATGCGTTTCCATCAACGACAAAGGAGGCTGCTGGAAGATCGAGCGAAGTTGTCATTGATGTCAACCCTAGTCATGGGTCTTTGACCGCAAGATTGATAAGGTATTTGGACATGAAGGAAATGTACATGTATATACAAAACCCATGAATGGATAGTATACATCATGTTGTTCGTGGTATGTGGTGCGCCTAATATTGATCATCATAATTGAGAGAAATGAACTTTGAAGATGACAAAAGGAATTGAAAAAGGAAGCATGGCTCCAAAATAATTGGCTAAAGAAAATAATTACAAAATAAGAAAGCATCAAATCATACCCTAATGTTAAAAGGAAGGACATAAACGTTATAAATAAATATCAATATACATTCATTTGATACAAGCCAAATCTCGGAGGAAAGAAGAAGTAAAAGAAGGTCGATTTCAAGGAAGGATGAAGTCTTGGTGATGTGGCCCAGGCTGCTATTTTCGGGTCATCTTACCATTTTGCTATAAATTTTTCTAGGAACGATTCAGATGGTAGGGGAACTGCCATGGTACTGAGAATACATACCAAGTCTCCTTGTAAAAATTCCCAGCCCTTATCTGCTTACATTTATGGAGATACACCTCAGGGAATATAGGGCTCAGGACCAACCCCGAACCAGTCAACAAACAAGTGTTCGGGGTAAAACAGTCAAGCAACCCTTCTACACAGACCCGTGAACCCATTTAACTCACCCCCACTGAGCATACCTGACCGCAGCCCCAGTGAGCCTTATAACCACACAAGCCAAATACTGAGCAAGCATGTCAGGCCAAGCTGGGTCCTCCCAAATGTTAATCCTAATTGGAATAAAGTCTACCATCTCTTTCTATAACCCTTTGGGAGGATTCAAGGATGAAAAATTAGAAGATCTTCTTAGAATACATTGAGTAACATTCATCTACAAAAGATCAGAGCACCCAAGAACTGAAATGCACCAGAAATTGGAAGAAGTCTCAGAAGCTACCATCGTGCCCCATGTGATGACTTCATTGACGGTGATGATTTAATGTAAAGTTTTATTATCTCATACATTCCCTTGGGTAAAGGAAGGGCAAGGATAGAGAGTTCAAATATCTCTTGATATTGGAGTGATTTTATCTCCCCTTTGGAGGTTTATCTCTCCCTTTACATTTGAAAGCCGAACACCTTGGAAGTCATTACTTCCCTAAAACAAAACCATTGATTGATTATTTCTCATATATTGTGCATGGTGTATTTATTGTTCATTTTTCATTGGATATAATTGAATGGTTTAAGTATAAGTTGAAAAAGGTTTTTAAATTGTACTTGATACTGATTCACCCCCCTCTCAGTATCAACAACTACAACCAAGCAAGCATGGGACATTCTAGAGACAACATATCAAGGCACTAGTAAGGTAAAAAATGCCAAACTCCAAGCACTTAGAAAATAATTTGAAAACTTGCAAATGAAAGATTCTGATTCAATAGATTAGTTTACATATAGTGTTATGGATTTGGTTAATCAAATAAGAAAAAATAGTGATGAGCTAGCAGATAAGAAGGTTTTATAAAGGGTTTTAAGAAGTTTTTCTAGAAAATTTGATGCAATTGTTGTGGTAATTGAAGAATCTAAAGATTTGACTACATATTCTATGGACGAGTTAGTTGGCTCCTTGAAAAATTATGAAGACGGGTTGAACAGGAATGACAATACCTCATTAGAGCATGCATTCAAAACTCAAATTAAATTTGGCAAAGGTAGTGGAAGAGGAAATCTAGGATTTAGAGGAAGAGGGAGAGGAAGAAATACTTTTCAAAGAGAAGAAAGAAATAATCAAGACCCAGGAGGAAGGAGAAATCAAAATTTCAGCTCAAGGGAAAGAAATAACAATCAGGCATCACAGAGGTATGACAAATCAAATATTCAATGTTATTACTGCAACAAGTATGGTCAATTTGCAAATGAATGCCAAAAGAAACAAGCAGATATGAGAAATCATAATGCAAATTTTTCTTAGAGTAGTTCTGAGACATTGTTTATTACATGTGATGTAGCTCAAGAAAATGCAAGTAACATTTGGTTTCTTGATAGTGGTTGTAGTAACCATATGAATAAAAATAAAGAGTTGTTCGAGGATTTGGATACATCAGTTAAAGACAAATTAAATTAGGTAATGATAACATTGTATAAGTCATGGGAAAAGGTGCAATTAATGTAATAACAAAGACTGGAAAGGAAATTATTCCTGATGTTTATTTTGTACCTGGTTTGAAGCATAATCTCATAAGTGTGGGACAACTTACTCAAAAGGGTTATAGAGTTTCTTTTGAGAATAATGTATGCACTATACTTGATATCCCTCCTAGTAAAATGGTGATTGCAAAGATTAAAATGACAAACAACAAAATGTTCCCACTTCACATGAAAAGTGAAATGATGGAGAAGATTGGAGCAAGTTTCAAGGCATCAAGTAAGGATCGAGCATGGATATGGCACTTGACGTATGGCCATCTAAACTTTAAAGGATTGTGTTTGTTGAAAAGAAATGAAATGGTAAGAGGTTTACCACCTATTCAAGCACCGATAAGTTCATGTGAAAGTTGTATTTTGGGCAAGCAAAATAGGAAAAGCTTTCCAAAAGAAATGCCATATAAAGCTTGGGCACATTTAGAAATTATGCATACATATTTATGTGGTCCAATGCAAACACCATCATTAGGGGGGAGCATATATTTTCCAACATTCATTGATGATTATAGTATAAAAACATGGGTTTGTTTCCTCAAACACAAATCTGAAACATTTGACAAGTTTAAGGAATTCAAGGCATTGGTTGAGAAACAGAGTGGTCTATTCATTAAGATATTGAGATCAGATAGAGGAGAAGAATACAAGTCAAATGAGTTTTTGGAGTATTGTAGGTATCATGGAATAAAGAAGAAGTTCACTACAAGATATACACCTCAACAGAATGGTGTTGCAGAATGGAAGAATCGTACAATAATGGAGATGGCAAGAAGCATGTTGAAAGGAAAGAATCTATCTAATGAATATTGGGCTGAAGCAGTAGCTTGTGTAGTTTATATATTGAACAGGAGTCCAAAAAATATTGTGAGGGACATGATTCCTCAACAAGCATGGAGTGGTAAGCATCATAGTGTTTCTCATTTTAAAGTATTTGGTTGCATTGCATATGCACATGTGCCTAAACAAACAATGATCCAGATTTAGGAGTAGAACGAACTGATTAAAAATCTGAATACAATAAACACAGAGATATGGAGAATAACACAAATATCCAATGAAAAATATCTTCTATTAAATAATGAAATAGACTGAAACTGTAAAACTATAGAACTGAAAACTTGTTTGAATGGTGGTAGCTATCTCTGAGAAGAGATGTGGCTACTACGTGCATCTGTATGAGCAGAATGAAACACAATGAGGCTAAATAGGCCTTTTTGATATTGCTCATGAATGCCAAAACCCTAGACATCCAAAAACCTATCCCTAGTAGGTGAAATGCCAAAATTCATGTGGGCCCTATGGGTAAGTTGGTGTAATTTGGTACCTCAACTTCCTAGGGCCGTAACATTTTCATACGACCTCTGTTTTAGGCGCGTGATAGCCCATTGGAAAGGTCTTTCAGAGAGCTACAAATTCCACTGTCAAACTCAGACTCCGTCTACATTTTGGCTATGGTGAGCAATAAAAACAATGTTTAGGGCCCCAAAATAGCCTTGGAAGTACAACAAGATGTGTTGACATGAAAACATACAAAACAAGACAGTTGGATTAGGCGATAGGCCACCTGTATCCACCTAGGATGTGTGGGGCTTCAGATAGCCCCAAAAGTGTATAACCCATAATTACAAAGAAGTACAGAAAAATGTGTCGAACAAAAACAGACATGAGGATCCAGTTAGAATAGGTGGGTGGCCACCAATATCCACCTAGATCAATCCTCCCCCCTTAGGAAGCAATGGTCTCCATATACAAAATGAAATGTATTCTATATCATTGCAATCTTTTCATACAATTTGAAAAACCCAAGTTGAAATTTTTTTATTCAAAATATAGAATTATATTAAAGTGAAAATCATCTAGTAATAACACTCCAATAAATCAATAGCAACCAAACATGCTATTGATATATAATTTATTTTATTATTATAATTATGTATTTTTTGTTTCATTTTAATCAAAGTCTCCTGAAATTCCATAGAATTCGGATTTACTTTATATCTACCTTGTGCTATTAACACTTCATGGATCTAGAAATATACAATAAAATCTAAGGGAATTTCGAGCTAAATTGGGATGATTCTTATGGCATATTACATTGAAATTTTAGTTGGAGCGGCACCCCATTAGAGCATTTATCTAGACAACATAAAAGTTAAATAATAATAATCTAGCAGTGTAGTTTGGTGTAGTTTTATTAGGGTTAGTGTATATATTATATTTGAAAAGTATAATTGATGTTTAGTCCATTAAAAGTAATTCTCAACGTTTATATGTATATATATAAGGGTAAGGGTTAGTGTAATTATCCTCGCCCCCTATATGCATAATTATGTGTATGCATATATATAACTATAGAAAAGATAAAGAGCTAGAATGAACACTACCTTCTTTTTTCCAATAGAAAATTTGTTCAATTATATTAGTGAAAATATAATTTTTTACATATTTTTGACCATACAGATGTTCATAGCAAAACTAGTCCATAGACCATGCTCATAAACATAAACTACTACATCCCCAAAGTAAATAGAAAGTCACTAGAGATGATAACCAACATGCAAGCTACAAAAAGAGATACAAAATAGGGATATAAACCCCCAACAAACACCAAAAAAGAAACTAAACCATAAGTCGCATGCCCCCAAAGGACCTCAAAGTGTTTACCCAACACCGCACACCACCAAAAGACCTCAAAGTGTTAACCAAAACACCACACGTCCCCAGTGTGGACCTCGAATCTCTGGTCAAATACTCTTCTTTCCAAGGAAGAAGAGGTCAAGAGGGTCCAGAAAAATCGAAGAGAAGACAAAACACTCGCTGCAACAAACCCACGAAGCCTCCACCACTACAAAACTCCGACGATAAACACCCCGCGCCCCGGAGTCGATCCCTCTAACACCAAAACGAAGGTTATACTAGAAGAGGATAGTTGTCAATACAAATTGAGATGAAGCTCGACCCTGTACAGGGTGACACAAGTTTTCTTTCACACCACATAGAGCCCTCACTCACCCATACTCATCACATAGACCCATCACACCGCAGAGACCGAAGGGTTCGTTTCCTCAACCACCATTCATTGGACCCCTTTTCGCCCTTCTCTTTCCACGACGTAGAGCCCACTCACCCTAGAAGTGGCTCTCGCCCGCGCTCGTCTTTCTCCATGGAGTTCAGAGATGAGGCTAGAAAAAACCTAGCCACAGAGCCCCTCCAAAAAACCATAGAGCAAAAGAAATAAGTTTGTCTCAGGCTCAGGTCCGCACCAGAGGGAGACGAGAAGGATAAGTTTGTAGACTATTCTGGCCCACGGCTAGGGTAAACCCTAGCCATGTCCGCAGAGCCCTGCCTTCGCTTTGCCTTCTGGATATTGAGGTAGTTATTCCAACTTTTCTACTTCATACACACCTTCTTATTACACTAACACTTTTATAAGTTAATATTCTTCTCATCAAACTAGATATACAATAACATGTGATATAAAACTAAAAACATTTTAGTAAAACAATTATTGTATATTAAAATTAAATAATATCATAAAAATTAAATTAAATTAATTATTAAAAAAAAAGAATTGAAGATATTTTTATATATAAAAAAAGTCCCGCCAAAGCTTAGATACAAAAGCAGACTCTATCCAAGGAGAGTCCATTACTATGAAACTATTTAAAAAAAAATTAGTCTTTTCTGCATAAACTCAAGCAGTACTACTGTTATAAATTTTAATAGACTATCCTAAAATAAAAATGCAGCATAAATACATAATTATACAATAAATTCATTAAGTGGTAGTGCCTTAATTTCTCCTTAATTCAGCTCCTGATCTTCGATCTCCATAGATGTAGTGTCTATGTATCCTAGAGTTTCATTTTGTCCTTTCGATGGTTAATTTGTTTCCTGCTATGAATTGGAACCAATATTCAAATGATGTGGCAATGCTTATACTCCCAACTGATGGCATTCAAGTTCTAAAGTCTTCACTCGCTACATGAGAATTTCTACAACTTGCTTTAGTTCACCTGTCTCATTTTTTTCTTTTTCTAATTCTTCCACTCGTTGAAGCAACTCCAAATTACTTGTTCATGTCCATTAACCTTGGCACCAACTTGATTTACCTTGTTTTCCACTTGAGCGTGGCTCAATCCGTTTCCCTCTACCATGTCCTTATGTCTTCTTAGAATTATTTTAATGTCTGACCAAGATGGGTCCATTGTGTTCGAAGATGCCTTTGTTTTGGACCACATAATTATACAATAAATTCATTAAGTGGTAGTGCCTTGATTTCTCCTTGATTCAACTCCTAATCTTCGATTTCCATAGATGTAGTGTCTCTGTCTCCCAAGGTTCCATTTTTTCTTTTCGATGGTGAATTTGTTAGCTGCTAAGAATTGGAACCAATATTCAAATGATGTGGCAATGCTTATTCTCCCAGTTGATGGCATTCAAGTTCTATAGCCTCCACTCGTTGCATGAGAGTTTCTACAACTTGCTTTAGTTCACCTATCTCATTTTTTTCTTTTTCTAATTCTTCCACTCGTTGAAGCAACTCCAAATTACTTGTTCATGCACATTAACCTTGGTGCCAACTCGATTTACCTTGTTTTCCACTTCAGTGTGGCTCAATCTGTTTCCCTTTTCCATGTCCTTGTGTATTCTTAGAATTATTTTAATGTTTGACCAATATGGGTCCATTATGTTTGGAGATGCCTTTGTTTTGGACCACATAATTATACAATAAATTCATTAAGTGGTAGTGCCTTGATTTCTCCTTGATTGAACTCCTGATATTCGATCTCCATAGATGTAGTATCTCTATCTTCGAGAGTTCCATTTTGTCCTTTTGATGGTGAATTTGTTGGCTACTATGAATTGAAACCAATATTCAAATGATGTGACAATGCTTATGCTCCCATCTGATGGCATTCAAGTTCTAAAGTCTCCACTCACTATGTGAGAGTTTCTACAACTTGGTTTAGTTCACCTGTCTCATTTTTTATTTTTCTAATTCATCCACTCGCTGAAGCAGCTCCAAATCACTTGTTCATGTCCATTAACCTTGGCACCAACTTGATTTACCTTGTTTTACACTTGAGCGTGGCTCAATCTGTTTCCCTCTGCCATATCCTTGTGTCTTCTTAGAGTTATTTTAATGTCTAACTAAGATGGGTCCATTGTGTTCGGAGATGCCTTTGTTTTGGACAACTCAAAAGTTTACCGCCATGTGTTGGATGCCCAGAATTTTTCTCTATGTGGTGTGTGCTTCCAAAGCTAGCAATGCTTTATGCCAGAGCGACCCTGTTCTGGTGTAGTTGGAGCTTGTTCTAGATGTATAGTGGCTGTAATTTCCTTTTAATTCCCACTTTTTTGTTGATATCCAAGTCACAGGGTGACAAGGAAAACAAATTAATGGTTTCAGTTGGGAAAGATAGACACTGGTGGTAAATAAAGGAAGCTAAATTTGGTCAAATTAATTGGGGGAATTTAGAGATGAAACCCCGAGTGGTTTGTTTCCAGCAGGGTGGTCCAAAGTAAGATCGTAAAGGGAACAAGAAAGGCAGAAGGGATAGATAGAATCGAATTGTAGATGATTGGGCGGGTTATTTTGTTTTCTTAGACACTATGTTGTTAATGTCCGAGTCTCCTTAAAGGATCTTGTACATTGATGCCTAATGCCTGGGGAAGGTGGGCTTCCTAATCTCTATTCGACATAATTGTTTGAAAAAACATAAAAATTGATATGAAAGTTTCTCTTACTGTAAGGAGTAACATTTTCTTCCTGTGGAGTGTGGTGTTTCAAAATCAAACTCTTTCACATCGTGATGCCTTCATTCTAGGCTTGATGAAAAGTACAGAATGATGTGAATTCTTGGTACTTATCCATTACGTAAGAGAGAGGAACACCTTTCTTACACAAGCAGAAGTGAATATGGGAGTCGTGTCATAGTCCTTGGAGGTTGATATTCCAAGGCCACCTTATACCAATATTAATTGCAATAATCAATGGAACATTTAAGGGATGGGATGGGATTTCCAATCTCCATTAACCTTCAATTCACCTTTCCTTAAGGTGGATCCTTCCTTGATAAGCTCATCTACCGCAATATTCATCTCCCACTCGATGTGGAATATAATATAGTTTTGAAATGGATAGAGAAGAGCCTAGATATGTTTGAGAGAACCCTTGTATATATTGCTTCTAGTTATGCTTTGTTTGATAATGGTTCTTATGAGAATCATAAAGTCGCCACAAATTATGATTCTTCAAATCCCTTTCAGAAGATCATGTTTGATTCCTTCATAAAGAGAAAATGTTTTCGCTTCATTATTGTTCGTTTTTACAAGATGATCCAGATGGGTATCGGTGGCCGCCCACCTTTCCATCTGGCTCAAAACAGTTTTCTGGCATTTATGGTAATTTACTATTTTTAGCAGTTTGTTCGGGTCCTGAACTTTCGGGGCCATTTTGAGGCCCTAAACGATGTTTTTTTGGGTATGTTTCTCTCGCAAAATAGCATCTACAGTGCTATTTTGTCTTGAGCGTTGTAGGCCTCGGATAGATCTTTCCAACGAGCTATCGTGCACCCTAAACGGAGATCATATGCAATAGTTATGACTCTGGGAAGTTGATGGACTAACTTACCGAAACAGGGCCCACTTGACTTTTGGCGTTTCATTTTCTAGGGTTAGGTTTTTGGTTTCTACCTTCCTGCTTTTGATAAATAAGGCCCTTCGACCTATTTTTGTAATGAGCTTGGTCACAGATGAGTGTAGCCACCACATCTCTTATCAGGGATATGCTACCACCATTCCAGCTATGTATTGTTCAACAGTTTTACAGTTTCTCTATTTCATTAATTAATAGAAGTGTGTGTTTACTGTATCACTGTGTTCTCTGCAATACTATTGTGCACACTCTGTTATTTGCTTCTTACATTCTATTCCTGCATAAATCCGGATCACAAGAACCCATGCAAAATTTAAGATGATATGTCCTTTGGGATAACTTATTGTCCCTCTTGCACCTACCACCCTTGGGTTTCTTTGAGATGATCCATCGAAAAAAATAATTTAATCCTTTTGTTGCATTCGCTAGTGTCGAAAATATTTTCTTGGTAGACATAACACCCATTTTGGTGTGTTGGCTGAAGATTTGGTGGTAGTTTGGTGGCTTATCATTAGTTGTAGGATGACTAACCAATTGGCTTCTTACATATCCATTGTTTGTTTTCTCCAACGAATTTGGGGCCTCATATATTCAAAGAGGATTGCATATGCTCTCATAGTTGTTTGAATATATGCACTAGCTAGGTCATGATACCCCATTTTAATAGAGTAATCCACACTCCCCCATCCTCTTGAGTCAATGAGATATCAACTTTTTGGGGCGCAACCTTGAAGCGACTAAAGGAAGGTGTCAATTGAATCTTGTAGGTATGCAGGAGCTTGCATGTAGGTATGTAGGAGAGTCGGTTTTCAATTTGGTTTGCATGTTTGAATTTGTATTTTGGTTCCCTAGAAAACATTTTTGCCAGAGAGCTTGTTTCCACAAGGTGGATTTTCCAGTGATCAAATTCCATAACAATTTTTCTCCCATTGTTAAGTTGATAAGAGTTGGTTCTCGAATGCCCAAACCTCCATGGTTTTTGTCTCTTGTCACTTGGTTCCAGTTTACCAAGTAAAACTTCTTTTGCATTGTTTTCCCTCCTTTCAATAGGAAGGTACAAATTCTTCTGGCTATTTGATTGGCAATGCATTTTGGAACAAGGAGCGCAAGGATTTGATAAATAGGAAGCACTCATAGAACAAATTTGATCAAGATTATTCAAGTTGTCGGTTTTAGCCATTGGGTGCCCCAATGTGTTAACTTCTTGCTGAATTTTTATAGGATTTGCTACCAGACATGCATGTGTGAGGATTTTAAGGATACTGGAATCCCTAACTACTTGATTCAATAGAAATTTCCTCATATGATGGGGGAACTCAATGAAATGGAGACCATTGTTTCCTAAGGAGGGAGGATTGATCCAGGTGGATATTTGTGGCTACCCACCTCTTCCAACTGGCTCACATACAACTTTCATCTTGGTAGTTATAATTTTCATTTTGGCAGTTTTTTTATAGTTTTTGGAGTCCCAAACTTCGGGGGCCATTTTGAGGCCCTAAACGATGTTTTTTTGGAATTTTAGGAGGTCTTGGTAGAAGTTGTACTTGTCAGATAGACCTTTCCGATGAGGTATCGAGCACCTAAAATGGAGATCGTATGCAAAAGTTATGACCTCAGGAAGTTGATGTACCAAATTACCCCAATGGGGCCCACATGACTTTTGGCGCTTCATCTCCTAGGGTTAGGTTTTTGGATGTCTAGAGTTTTGGCATTCAAGTTTTATGTAAAAAGAGCTTTGGAGCCTCATTGTAATCATATTCTTGTGAATGAGTGCAGTCGTCACATCTATTCTTAAAGACAAGATACCACCATTATAGCAATCTTGTTTTAGTCTGCATTTTACAATTTCATCATATTTCTTTAATGAATAGAAGCCAAGTTTTACTGTATCTCCATGTTAATAATATATATATGTAGTCATTTCATTCTTCTCATAAAATTTGAATAAGTGCCCCAATGTGTTAACTTCTTGCTGATTTTTTCTAGGATTTTCTACCAGACCTGCATGTGTGAGGATCTGAAGGATATTGGAATCCCTAAATACTTGAAGGATGGTCGATTTTCTACTAAAGGGAATTGGAAGACATGTGCTATTACTCTCAAAGTTTTGGGAGAGATGTTCCAACCAAATATTTGAAATTTCTTTTTGTTAACTTCTCCACCTAAGGCATCAAGAAAGGAGTCCATAATGCCTTTGAAGCAAGCAACGATGGTTGTTGAGGCTCCCTGCCCCCCCAACAAGACGGTATCTTTCAAAAATTGTGAATGATTAATGTTTTTATTCCTCATACTATTTGAAGAATGGGGAGAGTTCCATTCACCCTCTCTTGCTCCAACTTTCTGTTAAGGTATTTAGCTACAATGATGAAAATAAGGGGTGATAGACAATAGCCCTGTTAAACGCCTCTACTTGATTGAAAGAAGGTTGAGGTTATGTCATTTATTAGGGGAGAAATTTATGGAATGATAATACAAGTTGATATCTATCTTATAAAATTTTGGTTGAAACGAAAACGTTCCATGACCTAAAAAAGAAAGAAGTGTCTGACACAATCAAAAGAATTTTCCATATCTAATTTGATGGCCATACCTTTTCCTTTGGTTTGATAGCTTGTGTGAATCACCACTTGAACGAGAACTATGTTGTCCACAATTTGTCATTCCTACATGAAGCCACCTTAGTTTTGGGAGATAAGATTTGAAAGGACTCATTTTAGGAGAGTGGCTATGATTTTGGTTAGGATTTTATAGGATGAGTTGCACAGAGATGTAGGTCAGAATTGGGAGAAGAAAGTTGGATTAGTTTCTTTAGGAATCAAGGTAAGGTAGGAGGAGTTTGGATTCCCTTCTATCCTTAGGGATTGATGGGCATAGTGCAACATCATTTTAAGATCTATTTTAAGAATGTCCCAAAAGGAGTAGTAAAAGGAATTGGAAAAACCATCTGGGTTGAGTGCTTTATCCAGGTTGGCTCATTTCATGATTGCACACATCCTTCCTCATGTTGGGCGTTTTATACCCATGGTTCGTTCAAAGTTGACTAGAAACAACCCCAAAGCATCGACATATCAATCCTCGACTAGGGCCAAGGAAGGTCTCACCCAATATGCAAAGAACATCGTAGAGACCATAAGGTCTTGTGATGGGGATGAAATAAAAACTTATGATTATCCATCTCAATTGGTACAGATGCATATTATCATGGATAACTCATAAGGACTAAGAATTAAAACTATACACACACATAACTCAACAATGCATAATAGACAACAAGTAGATCAGAACCGCAACATTATTATTCCTTTCATTCCATTCAACTCAACCATATAGTATACATCAAGGAGGCCATAAGTGGAAACAATAGATTTTCAAGTCTTCTTCATATAAATTCTTAGTAATACAAACTAGTGTGTAGCTCACAACTCCTTCATACTACATATTTATAACAGACTCTGTGTATATTCAAATAGTAGTGCACCATTACAATAGGCTCAGAGTGAGCATAGTGTTCATCCCTATGACACATCGACTTACTAGTGAACTGTCTAACTCTAATTCTAGTGTATTTGTTGTCTTTTATAGTTTTATTCTGCTCAATGTTGGAGTTACTTCACACACACCTAGGATTTATTTTTCCTAAGGTTTTTCCTATGTTTATTAGTCATTATTCAATATCATATATTATAGGAAGAGTATTCCTCTACAGAGAATATTCTCTTCAGTTTTCACTTCAGTTTGATTAATTGAGTGGAGTCTAGATGCTACAATGGTATTATCATCATGCAACATTGGGATCATCACCAGCTAATGCGCATTTTCCTTGAGATCATCACGAGACGAGTGCATTACTCATGATTCATTGATCTCCTCCTCACTTCACTTTGTTTCAATCAGTTAACTTAAGACTGATAGACTAGTTAACTCAACTAGGTGGCAGTTCACTCCTGTAACTTCCTGAGAGACTAGACTAGGTGGCAATTTACTACTGTAACTGTTGGTTTGTGTCCAGATCACTCTATACCACCACTATGGCACATTGAATTCTCCTCCAGTGAGAATTGGTTGAGTTATACAGAGTATTTCATTTGTAAATTATCAATTATTCATTTGGTTAATGAGAATTCTTCCATTCTTTCTCTCCTTCTTCTCTTTTCTTCTATTTTCTCTACAACTGTGTATGTCAATTCCCAGCTAGATCTATTTTGTGCAGGTTTGATGCATTTACATGGTATCAGAGCTAACCGAATGCTAGGAAAAAGACACACAAAATTATTTTTTGCAGGTACTGAAGATTGAAGACAACGAAAAAATGGGATTCCCAAAAGAGTTCATTATTACACCTTACAACTTCTTTGCATGGAAGGAGAAGATGATCATGCATCTTCAAAGAAGAGGATTGTACAGGTTAACCATGAACACAGAGACAAAACCAACATCAGCCATAGAAAAATCCAAGTATCTAAATCGAATGGATGAAGCATTCATGACAATTTGTAGTTTCATTTCTCTTGATCTCGTCTTTCACATATCTTCTTGTAAAACCCCCAATGAAGCCTAGACCACCATGGAAGGGCTCTTTGGAAAACATGATGAGATTAGGGGACACATGTTCGAGGTGGAATTGCTCACATTGTATCCAAAAAGCTTCGACAATCTCCAAGATTTCTTTACAAAATATAAGGATTTACTATCACAACTCAAGTCTTGCGGGGTTGATAAATCTGAGGAGAAACAAATGGTTCTCACCATTCTCTCAAAACTTGGTCCTGAATTATAGTGTTTGTATCCACATTCCATTTAGTCAAATTTTCCTCTGGAGCCACTTGGAAGATTCCTTCTCTTGAGGAATTTATCGAATCCCTGACAAATGCGAAGAAGGAAAGCTCATGCAAATACGAAGAAGGAAGGGTACTCAAAACCCTTCAACGATACAATGTAAGCTAAATAACTTGCTCAAATTCCCTAGTTGTGACCTGAGAAAGTGTTAAGTCTATGTTGTTAAGTTGTTCAATGAGAGGGGTGGCCGCAATGTGTAGGTCCGAGAGCTAGGTATACCATTTCAAGACCATGTCGGCCATAGAAGTGATTAAATATTGCATTCATGGTTTCTTGGCCCGAGCGATAGTGATCTCCTCCTTTATGGCTGAAATGGTGAGCATCACGATAGTGCATTCTTTGGGAGGCAAGGAACTTACATCACATTGTTGTTGCATAAATGAATCTTCTACCGTGCAATTCTTATCATAGAGATCAGTGATCTCAGGAGGACTTTATAAGTGGTCTCATATGTTGTAGCTTCGAGTGATTAGCATAAAGAAATATTCAACACAGGTTCAACCCTTTTGAATTACTATTGTGGCCCGAGAGATCTATTTTTAGAGTGTGGAGTTACATGTCGTTACTTGTTGTAGTTGTGCATGGAGGTCACTATTATAGGACCTTAGAACCCAAACCTACTCAGTTATCACTTGCAGTTTCTACAATGCAGGAAGATCTGGCTGCATCGGGCCTGCTGGGAAACCTGTGAATAGGCCTTGTTAAGAATAGTGTCCATTTTAGTGTGTTCAGTGAGAATGGCTACATAATGGCCCTGAGTTTCAGCATGCATCGTGACTTCGTCCATATGTAAGTCACGAAGCTTGTTCCGAGACTCTTTGATTTTCTGATGCACGCATGAATCCTGTTGTAACTGGGAGCATGTAGCATCATGATTGGAAAATTATTATTCATATAGGAGGCATAACCAGGCATGTTCCTGGTTGATGGATTGATGGAATTCCATGATCTCTTGGACCATGTTATTTATAAAGGTATGGAGTTCTTGTGTAGGTACTTGTGACAAATCCAATTTGGTTTTGATCAAGACTGAAGGGATGACCATCAGTGGGTTGATACTGAGGACTCGGTGTGGACTACCTCCATGAACCTCAAGGGTTGGATTGGATGAATATGGAAATTCAAGTAGGGAAGAGGTAGAAAATTGTTGGCCCAGAATATGCATTTTCTTGATCATTTTGTTTTTGGAGGATTGTTATTTTCCCAATTGTGTGCAAACCTCTTTCAGTAATTTGGTGACCTGGTGGCTTAGACTAGGGAAACCCTCCTTGGTGTGTGTATGCGAGGTTTTACGTTGGCGTATACTGGACCCCGAGCGGGGTTTGGGTTGAGATGTGGGAAAGAAGCTTCTTCGTCAACTGAGGTTGGCTGGGGGGGTAGGATAGGGATCTTGTTTAGAACTAGAGTCAATGTCAACCTGAGGTGTGGCGATCACTTTCTCATCTCAGGTAGCAAGGCTTCATAGGCCATCAATTTTTTATCTTTGTCAATAACATGAAGAAACCATGGAGCACCTTCTCAACCAATGCCATCTCAATGAATTAATATGGAATTAGGTTGCCCAATACATGAGGAGAACCAGAAGAGAAAGGCATAGTATAAATAACACAATAAAAAACTGGGGGAAGGGACCCTACAAAAGCCCCATCCTGAACAGAATCTGGCAACTCCTTCCAAGATTCATTGTTTGGAAACTATGGAAAGAAATGAATAGACATATATTCCAATCTCAAGATTCCCCACCCTCCATCCTTTGGACTACTATCCACAAGCATATTCATGAAACCATCCAAACCCACTCATGGAACCAAGAATATCTCCCCACGGATCCTTTCGAATCTTCTGTTCTGAACTCCTGGTGTTTTTCCTTACCTTCCACACTCACTTCCCAACATTCTTCCTCGAACAAATCCCTGTCCAATCACATCCCTTGGATCCCTCCTCCTTTGGGATTTCACAAAGTAAACTTTGATGGTGCTTCCAAAGGAAATACAGGCCAGGTGGTCTATGGAGTAGTCATTCGAGACAATGTTGGCCAAATACAATTTCTAATGGTAGAGTATTTAGGACAAGATACAGATAATTCAGCAAAAATATGGGGTCTAATCAAAGGGATAAAAAATGGCAGTTGAGCACAATCTCACTCGCCTCATAGTAGAAGGGGACTCCGAGGTAATCATCAATCTTGCTGTCAAAATCATAACTGGAAAGGATCCACCAAAAATTACTCTAAAATGGCACCTCCTGGGTCCCCTAAACAACCTGTAAGTGTAACATCCCCAGCATCCAACTGGGCTATGCCACATAAAATTTTTGAACTGTATGCAAATTAAACATATACACACAGAAAATCTTGTGAAACCTTATATATAAAACTTAAACAAACAAATACATTTTGTAAATGCATAGATTCATATAGAATAATAATAAAAATACACATGTAGCACAAACATGAATAACCCATAAAAATAAACACATGCATAATAATGCAACATGTAATTTAACACGAAATAGACAGTTATATTGGTAAAAATATCACCAACTGCGTGGAGACCTTCCACAAACCTCCCAGCCTTATACCACACTGTGCATCACTCTCAGCAGCGGGTAACCCCCGGGCTAGGACTAAACTCCACCCAGGTAAAGGGATTCCTAACCAGGATGATGTATCTCAGACAACAGGAAAGACTTCGTCACAGGTGACAACTCAAACTAATAGCCTACAGTCCCTCATTCTCCACATGCCCATACCACCCCAGGAAGTGTGACCTTTCTCTGCTCAAAAATCCCTTGGCTGCCCCATGTCCCTTCTAGAGCTTCAACAACAAGTCGAACATGAAGTTTCAAAGACCTGTAGTTGCAATTTAGCCCCTTCGGGAATCAATTCCCGACAATTCTCTTACCTAGAGAGAAATTTATCACAGCTTGAAAACCCGCCTCTTCAGTCTCCCACGGGCCTGACAACCCACTTCTTCAGTCCAAATCCCAAGATAACTAGGTATAGGTATGGGTACGAGTACATGTACAATGATAATAACAGAAAGGTACAGAGGAAATATCAATGAGTCGGTGAATGATGATGGAATGAATGAATGGGAAAATGAACTAAGTCCAGACTATGTGTATGCATGTTCCCAACTTGACACTTGTCACGTTGGGAGCTACTTTGGCCCACTTGTCCCCATCCTTAGAACTTAGGATAAAATAATTATCCATACTTTATACTTTAAGGA
>SNQJ01S0082867.1:22394-35050 GCA_010110895.2 Picea sitchensis
AAAATACTGTTTGCATTGCATAATTTGAATTTTTCAAAAAGAAGTATCATTAGAAAATTTCTACAAGAAAATATATAATAGGAGCAAATCATTGTATCCGAGACCAAACTAAAAAAATATGCAACAAATGAGAATTCATTTTAATGTATTAACATATATTGAATATTTAGAAAGACTAAAAAGATCATGTAACAAATGAGAATTCATTTTAATGTATTAACATATATTGAATATTTAGAAAGACTAAAAAGATCATGTAACAAATGAAAAACCATTTTAATGTATTAATATATACTCAATATTTAGAAAGAAGTAAGAGATTGAAAAACAATAAAGCATGGGAGCAATTTGGAGACAAGGTACAAATTGCAAATGATTTCATAAAGTTTGTTAATAATAAAACAAAGAAATATTCAAAAGTTGTCCAAAATAAAATCTAACTATTCCATAATTTAGATAATAATAAAACTATTCTTTTAAGCTCCAAAATTTACGGGTATGATACTTTCAAATTTCAAATGGTATTTATTTTAGATGAAGGTATTTTGGAAATGTAGTATTGTATTGTATATTGGTTGGAATGCATTTATAAAAAAATTTCAGTTGTATTATAATTTCTATATTACTACCCATGTTTCCATTAAAGGTATAATTTATGTTTTGTGTTTACATGTCTAGAATTTTAATAAATATTGCACTATTCAATCATTTATGATATTATTGTAAATTGTTTTTCATTTTATTTAGTTTATTAATCATGGTTGATTTTGCATCATATTTGTATCTCCTAATTTTGAATCACATTAAACAAATCACTTGACTAGAGGTGGATATGGCTTCGATTATGCATTATAACAATATTGTAATCATAAGGTTACATTAAATGGGATAGCTAAGGTTTTTAATCACCACATTCAACAAATCCCAAGAGTGGTTTATGAGTCTAATTTAGAAACTCTTTTTTTAGTGATTTTTATGGATAAGAGAAGAACTTGTAACTAATTAAATATGGATTGTTGTGTCTATAGGAATTACAATTATATTTTCCCTATTTGAGAACTGTGGCTTACCTTGTGTGAGCAAGTTAAAGCCAACCAATTGGAATTCTCTCTTGTGGTTTCATAGCCTCATCTTAAGGGTTGTCCCTACAATAAAGTATCTATAGTTGGGTGGAGAAAACCTCTTTGTAATTGCTAGTGAATTGTAGAAAACATGAGTGCTTACTCTTCTTGATGTTATTTATTAAGTTATTCACTTGTAATATGAATAATAATAGTTACAAATCTAAGAAGAGTGAATTTTTGGGAAATATTTAATATGATTTAGTCATTTTTTGGAATGCAATAATGGGGTTCATTTCATTTATATGTGTTTAAATACCATGCATGAAGATGTAATGGAAATGGAAATATTGAATACTATAATGTTTTTTTTGTATTAATGTAAGAACATCCTAGGACATAAATTATCTTTCACATCTCATTGACTTTTAGTATTTTAGATGTGCTTCCATGGTATTTTCACATATATCATGTTATTACAGAAGCTACTACATAAGTTGTAAAATATATTACAACCATTTCTATAGATCCAAGAATTTATTTTCTTATTCAAGTATTCCATCATGTTGTAGATCCAAGAATCAATTTTTTTATGTCTTTGGCACTTGAAAACTTAGGAATTTATTTACCAAGTGAAATCATGGGGACAAGAGCATTGGTTGTGATCACATTATACTTTTGATAAGAGTAATTTTTAATGAAAGAATGTTGTTGTCCAAGGAGACATGCATGAGTCTTGGATAGGAATCATTATGGACACTATGGGAATTTGTAGTACTGTTAAGACAAAGTTGTAATCTCAAAAAAATTGCAAAGTTCAAATAATGATCCTCCATAAAAGGAAAAAATGATTGAATGTAAGCACCACATTAAATGGACATAAGAGTGTACAGTTGGTGGTTCAAATGATGAAATATCAAATATTTGGAGTGATAACACTTAGATTCTTGGTTGATGAGCATGTCCACAAGATAATATAGACTCCACATGGGAAGCAATGAATCGATTCATTGATCAAACCAACAGATGGTAGTCGACTGATTGAATCTATTTAAATTCTAATCATCATGTATAAAATCATCTACCCATGAATAATCAAGGAACCTTTGGCCTCTGATAAAAGATCCATTAAATGGCCATGTTAGTGAAAAAATGAACTAATCAGTATTGTTGTAATAGTCCAAGCCTTAAATTTTCGAGTGGTCATGGGTGAGAATATTTTTGCTCTTGTAGAATAGGAGGCTAATGAATGAGTGAGGAGGTGATAACCTTCAAACCATGACACTGCTAAATGTAATAGAGGCTTAAGATCTTAGCCAATATGGTTAATAAAATTTACATAGTTATGTTGTGGTTTAATTATGTGTACTTAATTGTTTGATTATTTTGGTGTAATTTTTGTGATGGATTATTATTATAGTGACTTAGGAAATTAGAATTGTTTTGCTTGGCTACATTTTTTCTTTGAAATGTAAGGAGACATTTGTTGAGCCTATGGTGGGGATTGCCAAAGAAATATTCGTTTCAAATTGGTTAATCTATGAATGTTGTTGGGGTGGTTACAAGAAGAGATCCTATAACAAAAATGGAGCGATGGAAAATAAAGGAAGAGGTCATGGAAGACCGAGAAGACCCCAGGGCGTGGGACATGTAAATGAACTTGTAGTGATGGTAAGAGAGATGTTGGATAAAATGGATTCCATGGAGGAATCCTAGAGGAGAGGTGTTGTGAATGTGATGTGGGACATTAGTGATGTTGAAGTGTAATTGAGAACTACAAGAGAAGAAATAGAAGAGCATCTGGAAATAGAAGAGAGAATGATCAGAGAAATCAATGGTATTGGAGGTAACCTACACTTGATATGCCTATATATTTTGGAAGTTTAAATCTAGAGGAATTAATAGACAAAATAGGAAAAATGGAAAAATTGTTTTAATTTGAGCACATTGTGGATCCTAGGAGGGCTAAGTTTACTAGTATGAAATTGAAAAGTCATTTTTCTTTATGGTGTGATAAGATGCAACTAAATAGAGGAAGTTGTGGTAGAGAAAATATTAAAACTTGTGATAGGATTTTATTAAATTGGAAGCATATTTTTTTACCTGTGGATTATTACTTAAACCTATTGAGAAGATTGTAGAATTTAAATAAATTAAATATGTTAGTAAATGAGTACATGGAGGAATTTTACAGACTTTCTATAAGGTCTAGGAAGCATGAGGAGAGACTAGAATCCATTTCAAGTTATGTGAATGGTCTAAGTTATGTCATTTGTTAAGAGTTTCATTTTTTTATTTTTGTTTATTTTCATAGGATTATCAAGAAACCTTAGGGATTTAGGAGAAATTGTTGAGGAAATAGTAGACCGTGAGGAAAGGTCTAGGATATGGAAGGGGGTAGGAAAAATAAAGATAAGATGAAGAAGTTGAAAGTATCTCTAACACCGTGGAATAGCCTATTGGAAGAATATTTGATGCTAACAAAGGAAGAGGGCATATAACAATAGGCAGAGGTAGAGGAGGAAAATATGAATGTATTTTCTTGAGATGTGGAATGCAAGGACATATGGAATTTGAATGCCCAAAAAAATTGAAGGATGAAAGAAGACAAGATGGGATAATTTGTATTGAAAAATATAACTTGCAGTAGTAGCAAGTTAGGTTGCGGAATTGAGGGTAGAGAAAAGAGGAAATTTGATGATGAGGAAAATATTGTTGCAACCTAATAAAGAGGTCAAGAAAGAACTAGAACAATGGAAGGCACTCTTAATAACGAAATTTAAAATAGAAGGGAAGTGTTCCTAGTTAATTATTAAATGTGGTAGTTGAAAATTTTGGTTTCTAATGAAGTTGTTCAAAATTTGAAATCAAAGTGTACATCTCATCCAAAAGCATATAAAGTGTCATGGTTACAAAATGGGCATAGGGTCACTATGAGGGAGAAACATTCAATTAATTTTAATATTGGAGGTTATAGTGCGAGCATTCTATGTGATGTTTTTTCCATGTATGCTTGTCACATTTTGTTGTGGAGGCCATGGAAATTTGATGAAAGAGTTATGCATGATGGGAGAATATATACCAACTAGTTTGAAAAGGATGGAATAATTCCACTTGCATCCATTGATTGAAGAAGTGGAGAAGGCCACTGACACAATGTTATGTCTAGTGTTAGTGCATGTGAAAGAAGTGGATTAGCAAGAACCTATGGAGTAGTGGGTTGAAGAAAACAAAGAGCAAAGAATGGGTTCTACAATATAAACACTTTTGAAAGAAGATTAGATGGGTTGTTGTGATTCCCATAATGTTTTATGTGGTGGTACATTTATAAAAAATATAGTAGAGAGAGTGGAGGATGTGGCCATGGGGGAAACAACTAAAGAAAAAGTTGGCAGTGAGCATAACAGAATACTTTTGCAGTCCATTCCACAAGCAATGAGAATGGTTCCTAGTAGGTTGGGGTGGAAGTAAGCACCGTTGAGTGGAATCAATGTAAGGAAATACGAATCAATGGGGTAAAAGGAAAGGAGGTAGTGAAACCTTGTGGACTAAATTTGTAAAGGATAGAAGAAAAACTAAAAAATGGGGTAGATGAAAAACAAATTGGGCCAAGACATTGAAAGAAATATTGTGGATGTTAGCAATAGAAATGGCTAGAGGAGGGTGTCTAGTCTGCACCTTTTGTTGGACTAAATTTTGAGAAGTATTCTCATTGACACAATGTTATGTCTAGTGTTAGTGCATGTGAAAGAAGTGGATTAGCAAGAACCTATGGAGAAGTGGGTTGAAGAAAACGAAGAGCAAAGAATGAGTGCTACAATAGAAACACTTTTGCAAGAAGATTAGATGGGTTGTTTTCATTCCCATAATGTTTTATGTGGTGGTACATTTATAAAAAATATAGTAGAGAGAGTGGAGGTTGTGGCCATGGGGAAAACAACTAAAGAAAAAGTTGGCAGCGAGCATAATAGAATACTTTTGCAGTCCATTCCACAAGCAATGAGAATGGATCCTAATAGGTAGGTTGGGGTGGAAGTAAGCACCGTTGAGTGGAATCAATGTAAGGAAATACAAATCAATGGGATAAAAGGAAAGGAGGGAGTGAAACCTTGTGGACCAATTGTAAGGGATGGAAGAAACACTAAAAAGTGGGATAGATGAAAAAAAATGTTGGTCCAAGACATTGAAAGAAATATTGTGGATGTTAGCAATATAAATGGCTAAAGGAGGGTGTCTAGTCTGCACCTTTTGTTGGACTAAATTTTGAGAAGTATTCTCAACATTTCCAACTAAAGAGGTCTGATGCATGAGCATCCCTGGTGTAGAAAGATATCATTCACATCTCATTCACTTTCAATGGTTTAGATGTCACTTACATGAAAATTTTATAGATATTTTGTTGTTATAAAATATACTATAGATCTAATAATCAATTTTCTTAGAGAGACTCGAAGCATACCATCTAGCCGCAGATCCAAGAATAAGACTATTTTTTTATGAATGCATCTTGTTCCCAAGGAGACATACATGAGTCTTGGCTAGGAATCATTATGGATACTCTAGGGATTTTTAGTAGATTCAAGACATTTCTCAAGCAAACACAAAAGAATGTAAAGTCAAATAAATATATGATCCCTCCATACAATGGACAAAATCATTGAATGTGGAGATAGCTTGGATTTCTATGCATGTTTTCATAAGTTTGTTGGAGCATGACATTATGTGTATATATATTGGTCATTTTATTTTAGTGTTGGTGTTCAACCTTGATTTATGATCTACTTATTCCATGGAATTTGCTATCCAATGTTGTATGATTTTTCCTTAGTATGCATTGGTAGTTGTTATTTGATATTTTCATCCACTTTTGATCATTGCTTCTAAATCTGGTTGTGATGGAAAAAAAAAGAACTTTGAATTAGTTTCATTGATAAGGGGGCGCTTCAAAGCATGAATCCATGAGTTTCAATCAAGAGAATGTCATAAGGAGCATTCAATTTAATTTTGTAAATTATAAGTTATGAAGTGTTTTTGGATTTTGCTCTATTTTATTGGTAATTTCACATCCTTAAACTCAAACTTAAGGTCCCTTTAAGAATAACTTAAAATAATCCAGAGAACTAAAATGTTGAATATGAATTGGTTATAATTCTTTTAGTGTCAATGACTTTTATAAATACTCAAATTTTAATTGAAATGGATATTATATTAAATTACTTGCAAGATTGTACTTCCAATATAAAATCTAACCATTAATTATTTTTCTTAAATTTAATTATCATAATTTTAGATTTATTCATATTAATTTTGATAAATTTAAAAAAATGAACTTTAATAACTTGTAAAATTTTTCAATAATATCACAATAAATACAATATAGGTGACCATGTAATATAATGATTATTTTGCAAGAAAATACAATAACTCTAACCATATACCATTTGGTACACATTATTTTAAATAATGCCATGGACAATTTCATTCCTATTGTCCCCAACAAAGGAAGAAGCTTTAGGATGACATAGAGTTCGAGTTGCCACTCGCAAATGGGGAAAGCTAAGGACATTAAAGGCCACCAAGCTCACCAAAATTGGAGGGCCTATCCCATCCCTCACATACACAAGCCTTTCAATTTAACAACCAAGCAAGGCTTCCCCTAAACCGCGGGACTCCAGTCTCATTGTTCCCATTTTAAAATGGGGATAAAAACATTCTATATATGGGACCATTATGATTGTATCTCGGATTTTAAATTTCGCCAAGCTTTATGGAATCATTTTGGAAAAAGAAGATTAGCATTTGGCTAGAAGTCACTTCAGAAAAGAGCTAAAGGTCAAGCTGTGTTTAGGAGATATCATTCAAATCTGGACCATATTGTTACTCTTTAGTATCATTGCAGAGGAGTTCCAATACTAAAACCAATCTTTTGTTGTTTTGTTTTGACTTTAGAAAGCTTTGGACATGGCTCCTAGGAAAAACCTTTGAATAGGGTTGGAAGAGATAAAAGTGCCTCGAGTCGGTGGGATGCAATTGGCTACGTATGAGAACTTTATTGTTTTTAAAAAACACCAGGGTCGGTTAAAAGAGATTAACCGCAATATCGGAGTCGTTCCGGGTTGTCCCTTGTCCCCACCCTTTTTGGCATATGCATGGATAAATTAGAAGAATGTTTGAAAAGGTGTTGTGTTGGCCCTACACCATCGGGTATAGTCATCAGTAATCTTCATGCTGACATATCGTTCTTATGGCAAGGGAGTCCCCATGATCTTGAAAACCAACTAAGAATCCTCAAGGATTTTGCTCCAATATGGTTAAGGACTATTAATACCGATAAGACTAAGGTCATGATTACTAAATCCAATAAGATCCCCTTATGATACCTTTGTATATGACAAATAACTTGAGGAAGTGAATTCATACAAATATCTTGAATTGATATTCACCTCACAAGCTTAATTGGAATTATAGCATTGAGAAAAGGGATTATTAATATGGAAAGCTTATTATGGGGCTTGAAACAATTGTAAATCAAATGAACTTTGAAGTTGGGATAAGTACCTCTTTGAGACTTTGTTACACCTATTATTCTTTTTGGATGTGAATTATGGGGATGCAATATCCTCGTGAATTCTTGAGAAAGATAGAGCAAATACAAAAGAATTTCCTTATAACCTATAATCTCAAAATTAAAGGAAATAATGCCTACATCCCATCCCTCCTTTAGAAATCCAGCTCTCCATTGAGAGCATGGCTATGACTAGATAATTCCAATGTATAAGAACAAGTTAAACAACATGGAAGACAAGAGGGCTACCTAAAATTACCTAAATCAAGTCATAAACTACCCATCTAATTCAAGCCAGGATGGTATAAAGAATAAAGATACTATTAAAAAACGCTTCAAATCAAAATTAAGGGAAAAAATGGTGT
The DNA here is from genome assembly GCA_010110895.2 of Picea sitchensis. Taxonomy (NCBI): domain Eukaryota; kingdom Viridiplantae; phylum Streptophyta; class Pinopsida; order Pinales; family Pinaceae; genus Picea; species Picea sitchensis. The sequence goes on from SNQJ01S0082867.1 coordinate 30,386, forward strand.
GATAAAGAGTTAGAGGGAAAGAAAATTAAGGTATTATAAAGATGTAATCAACCATAATCGAAGATCAAAATTATCTATCCTGCTTTGCCAAGTGTAGCTAGAAAAAATAAGCATTTCGCTAAGATAAGAACAAATTCCTCACCGAGCTCCATAGTGAAACTGGCTGTTGATCAATTCCTAAAATGCCTTATTGAGAGTGTGTCACCTTGTGACACTAAGAAGGTTTGAATATGAAAACTTAGATTCTCGAGCCTATACCCATATTAGATCTCATTTTCAAAAATATTGATCACACTACCAACCTTCCTAACCTCTTTAACCCAACAAAAGTATGGTGGATCTTGGAACCTTCTAGATGCTTTTCGAAAGCACGTAAAACAAAAATTTAAAGAATCACAAGTAATCACTCTCTACCTCTTAAGGTCCATCATCATCATCATCATAGTAGTGCTATCTATACTAGTTATTAACTAGCATAGCAGTTAAATAGTTGTTGGTGAACTAGCACAGCAAATAAACAGTTGAGCTTTATTTATCTCTCGTTAATATTTTAATTCTTTGTTAATCACTTCTTGGCCACTTAGCTATCAAAGTAATTTTAAATATGATTAGGTAAATGCAAAAGTAAACACATAAACCATTGCCCCTTATATTAGCTAGTTAACACTGAAATCACGTTCCATTTTTTTGTTTGACTACTAAGAATATTCTAGCGATATTTAATCCTGTCCATAAAAACTTATTAAATCCACTGTGGAACCCTCTATTAAATCTGCCCATTGTATGGACAGCAACATATGTTCGCTCAACCGTCAACGCTATTGAACATAGGGCGAAATTGTCAACTGGCATCTACGCTTAAAGATGGGTGTCCTTGCTGATCTCTTCCTTTACCGGATGTCGTTAGAAAGCGTAAACCAGGCGGTTTTAGGTAGTTGTGCCAATTTTCACGATGTGTAGAACAGTAGAACTATTTTACAATAAAGGCAAAGGGGTTCGGTAGTGAGAATACTACCGTACGAAAGATTTCACAAATAACGAGTGAACGCAAATGCTTCCTGAGTTGAACCATCGGGGAGTTGCGATGCAGGTGGGGTTTTGGGCATCACCTGGACTGGAGCACCCAAATTGAATAGAGAGCCCACTATGGCTACAGCCAGGGATGCAGTGAAGTTGGGATCTGCCTTTACCGAAGCCACATAATCCTGCATGATTGATGAAAAATTATCCAGTTGATTATGATAATCAAATACCTGACCCATATCGTTAGACAATGAAGTCAAGGCTTGGAAACTGCCAAAATGTATTTCCAATAGCGGATCCCGGGCCGAGGATTGAGTCATTGGGTCTGTCGATCGAGAGCCGTAAACGCCTGAGGCTTCCCATGGGGTCTGGCAATGCAGGGTATCAATTTATTGTCCGCAACGAAATTTTCTGTATTCATCCCCTCACCAATGAGCTGGTTGGACGAGCCAGCGTGCATAGCAGCCATAGCCAGAGGACTCAGAGAATGAGTGTGTTCGCCTTCGTAGGTTGCTATTACAATCGTCGGGTCTTGGGCACATCTCTGAACCTGCTCAATGTCAGCCATAATTTTAACAGGATTATATTAGTGGGAGGGTTTATATGGATTTCATAGTCAATGACAGAATCAGTCACAGATTTCTTTTTGGAAAAGGACTAGGTCGAACCTGTTTCTTAACTGAACAACCGGGCGCCATAGCGCATCTGTAATAAGATCTCGGTCGTTGGTTGTTTCTTATCATCTTTTGCCCGTATTTTCGCCATTGGCAGTCATCGCTTATCTGATTAGACAACATGAGATCAGTTACTTTATACACTACAGGAAAGCAAGAACATATGTACTTCGGCTTCATACAAACAAGACGGACTACAGCTTACAGACTTGGAAATCATAAACTCTAACCCAATCCCTCGGAAAGTTCTCTACTATTCAGTTCTATTGGATTGGAGGAGATACATTTCTTCGATGTCTGTATAACAGGCATTGAATATTGATACTAGTATGACCCATCCAACGCAGGTTTGGATGCCAAGCTCGTCATGCATATCATACCCACCCCGCTTTAGCTGGGTTTAGGCTCGTTCACATAGATTCTACATAACAGGAAAGCTAGAATTCTATTATTACCAGGGCTTCTTCAGATGTTGTCCGCACCGACACGATTCTTTTGGGCGCGGCTACCGTGTGTTTGCAGGAGCCCCTGGTCAGCACCTGAAGCTTCTTGTTCGGCGACTCCTTCATCTTTTGCGCAATGGATGAGTTGATCATCCCATTCTTCCTTTTCTTTGAAGGCAGTTGCTGTTCGTCTATAAATTTGACATTCTTCTTCTCCCTCCTTGCTCACAACCACCCTAATACTCATAGATTGGTGCGAAATTGCACCGCTGGATTCAACATTTATAGACCTTGGACACAATATATCTTCTCTTGGATGATCTCGATTGAATATCTGCCGAATTAGAAGGCAAGCAACATTAAGAATTTTTTAGATTCACGAATCCTAATAATGCCAAAGCCAAATTAGCTTCCAAAACAGTATGGTATACCTGGCTACTATCCACTTCCTTCTGCTGTTGCAACATACACCTGATATACTTCTGCAGGTGGTTATATCTACAACACACGCGCTTGAACATAGACTTGGGCTTCTGATTCTCGTCGTTTAGGCGATCTATCTCGGCCACAATTACCGCTATCTGCACGAATTACAAACCAAGCAATCGGTAAGAAAAGACATAGCATGACAACATGAATAAACGAAGAAACAAGGCCATAGCTGTGAAAACTCCATGAAAATACCTGATTCTTGTAACCTTCCATCTCATCTCATCTTCAATTTTCACAAACTGCCTGCGAATTCGCAGTGTAGACGTATTAATAGCAAGCGAGGTGTCATCCTTTTGGCATTTGTAAGAAATCGCTGGGTAACTGCATTCTCTACCCCTTCATCCCATTGACCTAGCCCTTGCTATTCCTAAGTCTTGAGTCTACGGGTCACGTCGAGCCATAAAGTTGGCGTTGTAAATCTGAAATCAGAGACTGGAGTCAATGAGAGCCATTTAGTCAACTTTGTTGGCAAATTCGCTGATAATGCAGTTTGATGGTCATAATTACACGGTACCGTGAGAGACATTAGGATAAGAAGGATAAAAGTTTCCAGGAGGAATAGCCTTGAATAAAGCCTCGAGGAATAGTCTTGAAGAAAACGCTGAAGATGGTGACCGCTCTGATCCCATCCAAATTTCCGAAGGCCAATAGTCATTTAATTCGTATTAAGTGAGGGAGATAGCTTCTACTGGAGAATTCGGGGATCGGATTTCATAATGCAAAGACTACTGAAATCGCTTATACATTTCGATTTGATCGCAAACCTCTAATCAAGGTGGATCCGACCGCTTCATTTGTATGGACACGCAGCTGAGGCCTTAACGGGTAATTGGATCGGATCAATGCAAAGAATTAACGAAATCTGAAATCGCTATATGCGATTTTGTGATTTGATCGTAGCCGTTAATTTAAGAAGTGATATGGACTGTCTATTCGTCTAGATACATGGTAGCCGTTAAAGTTTCAAGGTGAAATCCCGACCGAATTTGAAAACTGGCTGACAACATGAGATCTAGACCGTTGATCCAACTCTATCGGTAGACCACGCCACCCAAGGACACGTGGCACAACCAAATAATGACAAGTGTCAATATTAAATCAATATTTCAGGTACATGCAAATCACGAATCAAAGTGACACATGGCGTGACCTAACACGGTCGAATCCATGAGTGACGCCGCTATGGGACGTGGCATCGGAGTTTCGTCGATATGATATGTCAAGAACACAATGCATCAAGAATTGTCGCTAAATGCGATTTCGCTGGCAATCACCGCTATTAAGAACCAGACTGGACCGCTGGACCACATCGAAACGGGGACTGACCCCTGCAGGCATGTGTAAAATGACATTGTGAGTGGCGAAACTCCGATTGAATGATATGACCGAGGTCACGGCTAACGGTCATCAGTGAACTGTGACTCTGGAGGGTTGAAGCGCGATCGCTTAATCGCTAACGGTCACGTGAACCAGGACTCAGCCAGGAGGGCTGAAGCGCATCGCGAATCGGGAAATCGTGAATCGGGAAATCACGAATCATGTGGACATAAACATTATGTCATCGCAAACCCCGAAACCCCGACGAGTGGTATGGTGGTGGTCACGTGATAGCTGGTCACATGGACCATTGTGTAGTCTGAAGGGGCTAAGCTCGGAAAAGAGCAAATCGAGAATCGGAGAATCGGAGGTTCCGAGTACATGTGCTCTCGACATCGGAAATGCCGAAATCGCGATGGGTGAAATCCCGATGGAATCTGAACCGTTGGATCAAACCCTGATCGGAGGGTTGCTGTGTGTACTCACTCATTAACGCTTCAATTGTAAATCCGTTAAGGGAAACCCACTGGGAATGATGAATCGGTTAGCATTTCAGTTGCCAAGAATGATGTTGTTGGATTCTCCATTGAAAGGGGAAGTGGAACCGTCATAACGGGGAGTATAAAGAAAATGAAAGAAATTGAATTGAGTTAATCGTTCTGAAAGAAAAATGAGTAAACAGTAAGAAAAAATAAGATGAGCAGAGGAATAGAAAA
>SNQJ01S0082868.1:1295-13385 GCA_010110895.2 Picea sitchensis
TAACTACCATAGTGGGCCTTATTTAATAATATAGTGGACCTAGTCCACCTTACATTGAATGACCTCCACTATTATCACTATGGGCCCTCTAGGCCCCCCCACTACCTCTCTAGCTACCTTACAATATCTCCATAGAATTGTTGTCGATTTGTTTCCATAAGTTGATGAGAATATCTCTTTTCTCCAAACGATGTTTGAAATGAACACTTAGAAGGGATAATATAACCCTCCGAAAATCTCAGTCTAATGCATGTGAATGGGAGATCTCCTCAATCCTTTTGCTCATTAATGAAAATCTCTACGGTTCTTGCATGATGAGATGTTAGAATTAAAGATTACTAATTTCATACTTATAAAGAAGTGCGAAAGTGGCGGGGATGACCAAGAGAAATTAAGGATTGGAGATTTCTTGAACCCACCAACACGATGACCCATTAAATGTTAGAATATAATGGATGTGCTCATTTTACCATTGACAATATTGTTGTTTTCACCCAACCATAGGCTGAATCCACCCTCCGAGCACCTGAACCTTGACAGAGAATAACTCTGAAAGAAAACCCTAGGCTAGATAGCCAAACAAAGGGTAGAGCTCCTTTCCCCAAGGATAGCGCACCAACAAGAGCTAATCAGATAGTCCAAACCCTAACCAAGAGATAGTCCAATCCAAATGTGATCTGCTAGTTACAGCAACTGCAATGGCAACTCTCCTCCAAACATGCACACAAAACTGGGCACTGGAGTGTGCACAAATGCTTCTCTGCAATTCTGAGACTTCCTGCCAGAATGAAGATTGGCCTCCTGTATTTATAGTAATTCTGGCTAACTGCTTGGGCCGACTTCTCATTCTGGGTATCTGTCTATTCAGTATATATTATTTCTTCTGGCCGACTTCTTCTCTTGGAGGCTAATAACCTAATACAAGTTATATTCTTGAGCTGACATGTCTTTTAGGGTTATTAGCCAACTCATTAGGGTTTCTTCTTGCTTCTCGGAGTATTCTATTCTCGTCAGGTTTACACGTGGAGGTAAATACCTCCCGCAGCTACCATAATATCAACACGAAAAACATTCCATGATGTTTGAAATGAGCACTCGGAAGGGATAATATAACCCTCTACAAATCTTGGTTTAATGTGTATTAATGGGAGATATCCTCAATCCTTTCGCTCATTAATGGCAATCTTTACGGTTCCTGCATGATGAGTTGTTAGCATTAAAGCTTACTAATTGCATATTTAGAAAGAAGTTTGAAGGTGGAGAGCATGGGGAAGAGCGATTAAGGAATGGCTACACATGAAAAGTGGTCGGTCGGCCTTCAAAATAGGTCACAAGGGATACTCAAGAGAGGTGAGGGCCCGACGGTAAAATTGTATGTTTCATAAATTTTGAGTGAAAAATGTGTAATATGGAAGAGGGCATGATGGGGCAGTCCAATGGTCAATTTGTATATCATGGAACTTCAGGTGCAGTTTGTAGGTCATGAAAGAATGGAAGCACAATCTTGAGCCCGCTTGTCCGAGAACCCGCAATAAAAAAAGTGTCTAAGTATGGAATGGGGAAGCAGTCGGTCGAACTAATTTCAGTAATATATTGAAATTTATAATGGATATCCCATTACCTGGCAAGATATTTTCTGCATGTTTCTGGACAAGTTTTGTAGGGATAGTCAGTGTGACTGTCTCCTCGAGCCTTTCGCTCATTAATGAAAATATTTATGGTTGTTGCATGATGAGTTTTTAGCATTAAAGATTACTAGTTGCATACTTGGAAAGAAGTGAGAAGGTGGCGGGCACGGGGAACGACGATTAAGAATTGGAGATTTCGTGAACCCTCCAACCTAAAGATCCACAAAAGAGATTCCAAGAAATGGCTAAGTATAGAAAGAGGTCAGTCAGGCTTGAAAATAGGGTGACAAGGGATGCTTAGGAGACGTGAGGTCCCAACAGTCAAATTGTATGTCTCGAAAATTTTGAGTGCAAAATTTGTAACACGAAAGAGGGCATGATGGGGGAGTCCATTAGTCAATTTGTATATCGCGGAACTATGGGTGTTGTTTGTAGGTCACGAAACAATGGAAGTGAAATCTAGAGCATGCCTTCTCGAGAACCCGTGATCAAAAAAGTGGCTAAGTATGGAATGGGGAAGCAGTGGGTCGGAGTCATGATATACAAGCATGAGTGAAAATGTAAACCCGTGAGTCCGCCAACCCAGGCACTTAGATATTTTTAGAAAAATGACTAAGTAACCAGAAAAAGAAAGTAGATGAGAAAAAGAAAGGGGAATTCGATTAAGTATATAAGAGGGAAAAGAAGGGGATAAAAGAGAGTGGGAAAATAGAAAAGGGGAGGGAAATTTTCAAAAGCGGGAATTCATCTCAAACAAGAGCCATTGTTGCCAAATCATCATTTTCTAGTCCAATATTTTATCCACATACTCATTTTGTATTGTGTTTGTATCATTAAAAAGGGTGTGAGAGAATGCAAATATAAACTATAACTTGATTTTGGCTATAACTATGTATAGTTGATTTATAGGCGCTATTGATGTTTGGCTTTTGTAGATAACAGTGGGTTAGCATAATTTTTCATTCTTACTATGATAAGGCCTTAAAAAAACTAGAATAACTAACAATTTTTTCCAATTCAATTCTCACGCACAAACAAATTATGATCCCATAATATTCATCTTTGTCGATCCGATAATAGGGAGCTCGATTTGGTAGATTGGTTGATTGGTCATTTAAGGTGAATAGGGTGCCTCAACTAATGCTTTGATGAAGATTTGTTTTTATTGCAACCCGTGGGAGTAATTGTGTTTTTGATACATTGTTTAATGCCTTGAAATATTATTTTAAGTATTAAACTTCTTGCAACAGATTATTTATTGAATGGTTTGTTGTTTCCCTCTGTTTTTACCTCTATTATTTCACTTGTCTGTCACTACTTTGCTACCAGCCAAGGAGAACCCTCATCCATATCATCTTGTCAATTTGACCATGCTTTTGTCTTGGTCAAACAACCCTATAACTCACCAACAAATTCAAAATAAAGACCACTCCAAACTTTCAGTGGCCTGGCTCTTCCCTTTAGCACTCAGGTGCAGACTTTAGGAGCAGCATTAACTATGAAGTCAATTAGACAGCTCTACATTCTCTTTAATCAAAGAATAGATAAAGTGAGTCATAGTTATACTTTCCAGGATGTGTTTGCATTAGAAAAGCATCGAAAAGCTACAGAGAAATCAATGGAGGGTTGTTGAAATAAACTTATTGTACTGTCAACTTGACTGTAAGTATAACAAGGACCAACTTGAATTTTAATTGTGTGGTTGATGTCATAGCCCCATTTGACTTCAGCTAGAATATATCATTTTTTTTCAAAATATTTGCAAAGAAGAATTTTGGTAATTTCATTAGTAAAGTAAAAGTGCTCAAATAGAGGTGAGGGGATGGACAACCAATAATATGCTTCCTTATCGAGTGAAGGAATCAAGGAATCAAGATGGAAATAACAGATAGTTCTCTCAGTAAGGTTGAGATGAGAATGAAACTTCTTGGGCAGGGCCCCACCTCCCGCATCGTGAATTGGTGTTGATATGTTCTATCTACATTACGAATGGAATTGAATGTTGGTTTGAAACTATGTGTTAAATTCATTTATCTTTCCATTGAAGCCCCATGTGATCGACACAATGCATTGTCACATAATTGTTCCATGCTTAATATTTGATCAAATTACTTGAGTCAATACAATATTTAAGAATTACGAGACTATCTAACCATGCAAATGAGAAGAGGTGTTAAATCCAACAAAGAATCCCCAATCAAGATTCCAAGGCAATTTTTAATAGTAAATCTATAAGAAAAATAGTGGGTAATATATATTTATCCATAGACATTAGATTGGGTTCTTTTCACCGAAGCATTGAACATACTTGTCATAAATACAGGTAGAGGAGTTACAAAAAAATAACATGCATACAATTATGTTTTTTTCATCGAGTGAAACAACATGTAGAAGGCATCGACAAGCTCTTGAACATGCATACAAAATTGATTATCATGATTTTTTAGGAACTCCTTTCAATCTTCTCCTCTGAAGGTCAATGTTGGCTTGGGCAATTTCAACATCTTGCGGAAGACCTGAGGTAACAAAGAAACATGAGACTGGAATCGCAATTGAATAATTCTTTGACTTGAAATATAACTCTTGGCACACCAAGAGACCATCTCCTTACATTCAAAGACTTCAGGGACACAACCTGCACCAGGGACAAATCCAAACCCTAATCCAAAACCCTAAAAATGAAAGGAAAGGATACATCTATGAGGGCTAGGACCGCAATCTGAGTCAAGAGACTCAAACTCTCATGTTGCAAAGTGGATATTGCGTTAAATGTCAATTTATTCTCTTAAACCCCTTCCTTTGGTCTTCTTAGGACCGCCATTGTTGAGATGGGAAGTGCCCACCATTATGGTGGATTTCAATTTGGGCGCAGGAGTGTGAACATCATCTGCATTGCCATTATCCATCGTCATATCATCATCCATCAGATCATCTTCTTCTGGCTCGAAATCGACCGCATCAACCTATGCGCTGACCATTCTTTCGTTATTTTCTACAAAATCCTTGAAATGTGGAGTAGGCGATGGATATATAGAGCGAATGCAGGATATCCACATTTATAGGGTTACAAAACAAATAAACGTATGGGGATAGGATATCTCAGTGCACCAAGGGACCATCTCCTTAATTCCTTTTGGGTGGAAGCGAATGAGTAGCAAACATATGCCCTGGACAACTGGAAGTTTTGGTCATCATGCCCGAAGGTGTTTACTGTATATCCACAGAATTGCTTTCGAGCTGCTACCATAAGTTGATGAGAAGATTTGTTTTCTCTAGATGATGTTTGAAATGAACACTTGGAAGGGATAATATAACCCTCCGAAAATCTTGGTTTAATGCATTTCAATGGGAGATCTCCTCGAGTCTTTCGTTGATTAATGACAATTTCTACGGTTCCTACATAATGAGTTGTTACCATTAAATATTACTAATTGCATACTTAGAAAGAAGTGTGAAGGTGGCAGGGATGAAGAAGAGAGATTAAGGATTGTAGATTTTGTGAAGCCACCAACCCGACAACGCGCGAAAGAGATTCCATGATGTTTGAAATTAACACTTGGAAGGGATAATATAACCGTATGCAAATCTTGGTTTAATGAGTATTAATGGGACATCTCCTTGATCCTTTCTCTCATTAATGACAATATTTACAGTTTTTTCATGATGAGTTGTTAACATTAAAGCTTAATAATTTCATATTTAGAAAGAATTGTGAAGGTAGTGGGGATGGCGAAGAGCAATTAAGGATTGAAGATTTCATGAACCCACCAACCCGCGAAAGAGATTCCAAGAAAAGGCCAAGTATGGAAAGAGGTCGGTCGGGCTTCAAAATAGGGTCACAAGTTATACTCAGGAGACGTGAGGGCCCGATGGTCAAATTGTATGTCTTCGAACTTTTGACTGCAAAATGTGTAACATGGAACATGACATGATGGAAATATTTGGCGGTCAATTTGTATATCGTGAAACTCTGGGTGTTGTTTGTAGGGCATAGAACAATGGAAGCGCAATGTTGAGCGTGCCTTCCCAAGAACTAGAGATAAAAAAAGTGGCTAAGTATGTAATGGGGAAGCGTTCATTCGAACTCGTGATATAAAAGCATGAGACATATTTAGAAAAATGACTAAGTAACCAGAAAGGGAAAGTAGAAGGGAAAAAGAAAGGGGAATTTGGTTGTCAATTTATATATCGGGGAACTCCGAGTGTTTTTTGTAGGGCATGGAACAATGGAAGCACAATATTGAGCCCGCCTGGACATGAAACCGCGATCGAAAAAGTGGTTGAGTATGGAATGGGGAAGTGGTCAATCAGACTCATGATATAAAACCATCACTAGAAATGGGAATGTGTGAATCCGCCAACCCGTGCACTTAGACATTTTTCGAAAAATGACTAAGTAACCAGAAAGGGAAAGTATAGGGGAAAATGAAAGGGAGAGGGAAATTTTCGGAAGCAGGAATTGGTATTAACAAAGCCCCATTGATGGTATTAACAGTAACTATGAAGTGCATTAGACAGGTGAACGTGCTCTTCAATCAAGGAATAGAGAAAGTGAGTCATAATTATACTTTCAAGGATGTGGGAACACACAAAATACAATGAACATGAATGTAAGTTGGTATGAAAGGGAAAACAAGTAATATGTACATACAGAAAATGAGAATCAAAGGAATAGAGTAAAAGATAGAGTTAGAAGAATACACCTTTGTTTTTCTTGATCCATAGTTATGGTTATATAGAATTGTTTCTGGCCAAAATCTATTACAATCCATAAAATATTAAGAAGTTGGATGATCCTAGCTGAATGATTTGGCTTTGTGCAACAAGGTATCCAGATATTCTTTGAGACATGGAAATATGATTTTGTAATATGCTTGATGTATATTTCATAATTCAAGTACAAGACCAATTGTATCATGGTCAAACTAGTATGTGTCTAAGATAAAGAGGGTGTATTGTGAAATGGGCACATTTGACCATACATGGTCAATAAGTGCGTTTTGTACATGCTTTATCTTATCCAAAAGAAAGATGATACTGTAATTGCACATGTAGTTTTTCAATTCTTTTGTTATGGCACTATTTTGTAGCATGTCAACATTGAAGTCTCCTAGAATGATAATGTTTTCGTTAAGATGTAAATGGTGTAATGCATTTGAAACAACAATCATTATGTTGGGCAATGTTGCATGCAAAGAGACATAGAGATTCAATATTCTAATTTGAAATCCACGGAAAATTACTCTTGCTAGCACCATCTCAACATTTTTTTCTTCAAAATGAATATGATCCAAAATTGTTATATGTTTTTTCACTAATATCATCATTCCATGCGTAATGTAACTTGATATGCAATTGTGATTTGGAAATTTCTTGTTTTACATGCATAATGTCATGTATGTTTCTTGCAAGAACAAAATATCATATTGCATTGTGTCATAGTCATTGAGTATATCATACATATGTGCATTTAAGTTGTGCGTGTTAAGTGAGAGAAGTGATACAAATGAGTTTGTTTGTATGGATTGGTAATCATATTGCAAATGCCATTTTGCACTAGTCTGAAGGCATTGCACCACAGTATCGAATTTGTGTTTGACTTTGAAGCTATCTTTTGTAGGAGCACTTAGAAAATACAAGGACTCTATCTTTCTGACACGGGACAAAGATGTGTATATGAGTCCATGTATTCGTATTCCAGCAGGGTCGAAGGAAACACTATCAAGTGTTATCCCTTGTGATCCGTGGATTGTACGTGCACATGCAAGTTGAATTGGAAATTGTTTTTGAACCTTCAGTTGACCTGTCTTTGCCGATGTTGATATTGGTTTTTATATTCATAATATAGGTTTCCATTCATGCGAAGTGTTTGAATAATATAGAAAAGCTAACTTGTTGGCTTGTCAGTGGCCAATATGCGGGTCATGGAACTTAATCCAGAGGACATCAACTTTTTTTGTTTTGGTATAAGCTTTGAGTATTCCATCTACACCATTCACCGAGACATCCTATGAATCATAGTTGTAGGAATATATTTCAACTAGCATGTCTAATTTCAGGACAAGTTGCAAAGGGAATCTCCTACAATATACAAAAATGCATTGAATCTGAAAAGGGCATTGTTACACAATACATGGCCGATATTATCATGTACAATGGAGTGTGCATTTGTTTGATAGCATTAAACATCTATTTCTTGCTCCATCTTTTAAGTTGTGATTTTCAAGATGTTTCTTAGTTATGTTTAGATAATATGAAAATAGAAAAAAAAGATAAGTATAAGTTTGGGAGTGCATACCAACTCTGCTATGTATCTTTAAACCTTTGTTCATCTCAAATCTAGTGCTTTGTGGTTGCTATAGCATATGACAAAGAAAATAATCTATAGTTAGTGCCCAACCATATAGAAGAGATAATGCAAATAAAAAAACAGTATCAATTTGCTCAATACAAAGATTGAGTATTTATCTAGCAAATCGCAAAACACCATCCCAACAATTTTCTGTGTGTAAAGCCCATTTTATAAACTATATAGAATAACTTTAGCTAGCAAATCACAAAACACTGGCCTAACAATTTTCTGTGTGTCATTCCCATTGGCCAAAAGAAAATTGACAGTTTCACAATCTTTTTTTTGTCTTCTTAGCAACTATTGGAAGTATGAACCCTTATAAGAGTTCTATTTATCATGTGGGAGGATACTCCGAAATCAACATTGATGTTTGGACCCGACTCGTTTTGTGTTTTATCTTCATCCTTTACCCAGGATTTGCAGTTTAGGTCCTGGAAATTTCTCTTTGTAACTTACTGAAATATATCACTGATAAAGATGGATAATGCCTGACAATGGTGTGCAATTTTGTTGCATCTTGGTTACCTTTGTATCATACTTATCCCTTCTACACCTACCTGCATTTTTCTTCTACAAGAACATTTTGCAAAGGCATGTAGGTACTCATTCTCGGGCAAGGTGGGAATATCATCGAGGGCATGTTGGGAAGGCTAAAGAATTTCCTTATTCAATTGAGGCGTTAGATTTCCACTTTGTCACAGAAGGAAAAGGACCAAGATTTGTAATGATAGGAAAAATGACAGCTAGAATTATGCATACGACATTGGCACACACATGGTGCAAAGTTTGGGGAAAACATTGAAGGAAAATTTAAGAGAAGAAGAAAAATATAAGCCAAACTCTATGGAAAGTCTGGAGGATAGTAATGATGAATAAATACCTAAACATTCTTACTTGCAAACTATAAGTAGTAAACAATAAAAAATGAAGAATAATGAAACTATGGTATTGAAACTTACTCATCAATGATGAACGACAAAATCGCAGGTCCAATTGTGGGTGCACAATTTGAAACCTGCAAAGTGAAAAAATAGCTCCAACTACGAGTGAAGGACTCCAACCTTGCAAAGTTGAAGCAAACAAAAGCAAGAAGCAAGAAATAAACTAGTGAGCAAGCACCAACATGTCCAACTATAGGTGCATGACTTCAACCTTGCAAATTTGAACTAAACAACAACAAGCAGCAACCAACGAACCAACGAACCAGTGAACAACCAACAACCAGTGAACAAGTAAAGAATATATGTATCTTCAATGATGACTAAATTACATTCCAAACATAGAAGAAATATGAAACATACGATGACTATGCGAGTGGCAGTAGACAAAAATATTGCCCAAATTCACTGCAAGATTGTATAAAAAAATTGGAGGAAAAATGTACTCTGAAAGGCCTATTTGAGTAAACATTTAAGGTCTTCAGGCCTGTTTAAAGGTCTCATGCTATGTAAACATTTATGTTTTCAGGCCTATTCAAGTACCTCAAAAACAGTGCCAATTCTTAAAACTTTTGGTCTATAAACATTTCAATAAAATTAAAAAAGAGCATCGATGCTCAAAACTTTGGATATCTAAAAATTTAAAACATTGGGAATAGTGAAGCTCACAATAAGACTTCAAATCCATTCTCCAATGACATGATGACAAATAATTGTTTTTTATTATATAAAAAATAAGGCTTTCTATTCTCTAGTTCTAACAATAGAGATTGTGCAAAAATTTATAGTCAAAGGGCAAGTTAATATGAAGTCAACGATTTATCGATCACTATAGTCCCTCTACGCCTTCGACAGGGAAAAATGTACTCTAACAGGCCTATTTAAGTAAACATTTAAGTTTGTTAGACTTGTTTAAGGTGTTGATTAAGGTTGGTTGTCATTGAAGTCAACCCTTGAGGAAAGCCTCGTAGAACAAAGGTTGGGTAATGGATCCAAGATTGTTTAATGTAAAGATGACTTATTATTGTATTGTCATGGTTGATAATAATTATAAATGGACAAACTACAAAGTGGTCCCCTTATGGTGAAATCCCTCACCGGAAGACGCTTTGCAGATTGAGTTATCCTAGAAGTATGGTTAGACAAACCATGCTTATTTGTGGAATAATGAGATGAAGATCAGTGAATTTTTCACTGAAACTATCCTATATGGATATTTATTTTCATTCCATTTCCGGTGATATGTGGAGCGTCACATAACTCCTCACGGTTAGAGAGTTATGGCCATGAGAAGTTGGAGAACCCAGGTTTGGGTAATGGACCCAAGTTTGTTTGATGGATAATGGTATGAGTTTTGATATATTTTCAGGTAATACTATTCTATATGAATATNATTTATGGTACATGTCATTCCATTTCTGGTGGTATGTGGAATGTCACATAACTCCTCACGGTTTGAGAGTTATGGTCTTACGAAGTTGGAGGACCCTCTTATGTCATCTAGAAGCCCCAAAAGGTCAAAGTTGTCAAAGTGGTTTAAGAGATTTTAGAAGGTAAATAATAAAGTGAATTTATTAGTGTATTATAATTCAAAGAGAATACAAAATAAATTATTTAAATAATAAATTTAATGGAGAAATTAGAAGTGGGTTAACCCTAAAATAAGGAAAGTGAGCAAAGTGACCTAGAAGATGTTTTTAAGGAAGCTACTTGGAGAGTATAAATAAGAGGAAAGGCTCTCTCATTTTAGATACACTTGAGAATATTGAATACCTATAAGTTTTTGAGGTAACAAAAGGATATCTAAGCCTAATTTATGAGGGAAGGTGAAGAAAAGAAGGCCGAAATTCAAGGAAGGATAAATTATTTTGATGATGCTTTCTAAGGTATGTTTTTTACAGGCCATCTCACCATTTTCACAATAATTTTTTTCCTAGAATGATTCAGACTGTGAAATTGATATTACATTGAGGAAAAATATCCAAGTATTGGTGGTAAGAAATTCATTGGTTCGTTGTATTTTTGGAGTTACACTCCGTGGAAAATAGGGTTTCTAGCTAGTCCTGAAACTAGTCAAAAACAGGTGTTTCGGGTAAAAACGTCATAACTTCTTCATAACAGATCCAAATTCAGTAATACCAATTGTGTTGGTTAGATTACAGTATTTAGTATTATTTTTAATAGTTTCAGATCGATTCAACAAATATTATGTGTAGGGCATGCTCTACAAGGTCTCTCTTTAGAATAAGCCAGAATTCAACAAGGTATGCCATTTTTGCTATAACTACTTTTATGAGAGGTTCCAAGTAGTGAAACCTAGAGGAATTGCATAAAATACACTGAAGAATATTGTGTATCAGTTTCAGATCCTTATTCATTACAAGTACAAAGTTATGATTATTTCAATTTAGGGTTGTTGACTAATCCAAAAATAATCATGTGAGACTAAGGAAAAGTTTGATGTAAATGCTAGTCTTTTGTTGTTTAAAGTTAAGGAAGGTTTGAAGGTATGTGATCATATAAACCAGTTCTATTAAAGAGTTATAAATAATATTTGGATGATGAAATTGATGAGGGATTTTGGTTGAGGTACAAGTTGGGTACATGGTTGAGACAAGTAGTTGATGAGTTGACACATACATGAGTTGTATAGTTGATGATGTTGGTACACATTGATGAGTCATAGTCGATGAGTAGTTGGCACATGATTGGTACATACTTGGTGCATGGTTGATGCACTTGTTTATGGTATAGGTTGGTGCATGGTTGATGCACTTGTTTATGGTACAGGATGATTACAAGTTGAGGTATAGGTTGATGCATGGTTGATGCATGGTTTAGGTTTATTGGTACATGTTTACAGCAGTATATCTCACAGTGATAGTGTGACAGTAGTTCCATCATTCTAATGCTACTTCAGGGCAGTTGGACGGGGAAATAACAGGTGGTTGTAGCCACCTTCTGGTTGTAGCCGGAGAACATAGGGGGTTGTAGCCAGAGAATTGAGGAGTTGTAGCTTACCTCAAGTTGTAGCCTGAGAAACTAGGGGGTTGGAGTCTCCTTCCATTGGTAGCTGGAAAACAAATGAAGTTGGTGCTTCCAATGAATGTAATTCTTCAAGACATATAAGAAAAAGAATTATGTGGTTTTCTCTCGATTTGGGTTTCCACGA
>SNQJ01S0082869.1:0-35050 GCA_010110895.2 Picea sitchensis
TATGGTTTAAATTTATTATAAGAAACTTAAATATATTTAAAAATATAAATACATTTACTTTATTATTTATTATTTTTATACTATTTTTATATCATTTTAATATAAGGAGGATGTGTCATTCCTTTTATATTGAAGTTGATAAATGGTATTTAAATAGTATTAATAAAAAAAATATAGTTCAATATTAATAAAAAATAAATTATTTCAAAACTTCTTTTAAGTAAATAAGATTAATATTCTTAAAATATCTTAGTTACACTTACAATATTTGTTATAATAATGATATTCCTAATCTTTTAATTCATTGAAACTTTGGTGATTTAGGAATGCTTCTCTCAAATCTTTTAAAACACAAGAAGTAAAATTGTAAAGCAAACCAATTAACTATTTAAGTTTTTTTTTAAAGGTCCAAAAAAATAATGTTGATCTTAATGGAAGTTAATAACCATCATCAAAATATTCCAATATCAACTTTTACATAAAAAAAACATGAAAAAATAATTGAAAATTAAAAAAATTCTTATTGCATCCAAAAACATACTTAAAAACCTAATATGAAAGATATGCAATTCCTTTTGTAGTGAAAATAAATTTAACACATAACATTTAAAAAAATATTAGTATAAAAAATTTATTTTAATATGAGTTATAAATAAAATATAAATCAATATCAATTTTATATAAAATACTAATATATCAAGAACAATGCATCATAAAATGATTTGGTACATTAATCCAAACTATACATTGAAAAATGTTTTGATTCATTAATTTTTAATGTTATAGTGAAAAATAATTTAATGTATTGATTTCAATGATATACTTCAAAATTAACAAATCATATAGATTTTATATTCCATGAATTACAATATCAACATTATAAAATAAAGATTATTAATAAAATGTATTTTAGTTAGTTGAATTAATGATTATTATCCTAACCACTCAATTTTAAGTTGATTTTTCATAGTTTTTCTATTACATTAATTCTATTTTTATTCAAAGTGTTGTGTATCACATTAATTGTTCATTTTTACACTTTTCTTGAACAGATTAGACAATTTTTCCAAGAAAAATATTTTTAATGTTAGAAAAACTTTTAAATCAAAACTGTGTCGTTTTTTTTAAATCGTGTATTAAGTTTTTTTAAAATCAGGGTCCCATTTAGTCTTTTTAATCCTCTATTGTGTATCCTTATTATATTTGATTTAATATTTTTGATTTATGGATGCTTTAAGTATAATTTTGGCGTTCCATAACCTTAAGCTATCTCAAAATATTTGAATGCAGGCTATTGGCCTGCAACTCGTAGAATTATAATATGTGAGTATGACTAAGCTCTCATTACTTAAAAGTTGAACACGTAGATCAATGGATATTATAAAAGAGTTTTCTTATTTCTTTTCGAGTTATAGATGACGTCTTATGACAGAAACCCTCAGTAAAATATAAGTTCGCCCATTACACTACGCAGGTGGAGAATAGCCGTGGGAAAAAATGTACAAATAAATAAAATAATTCTATTTTCTATTATAAATATATCATTTAAGAACCCTATACAAGTCGAGTGAATAGATCGAGTAAAGAGTGACGACAGGATGGAGTCTTCTCTGTAAAAGGTTAACCAAAATCATTTGTTAAAAACGATTTTTTTAACATTTATTGGCAGCCTAGTAGGTATAAGGATGTCTTTCACTTTATACATTTGTTTAGTGCGTAAATTAAATGTTTTTCTGTGCTATACGTTAATAGCAGTAGTAGTTACAACTGTAACTTCTAGCTTAAGGATAATTTCTTGCGGTTGTAGTTAGAGCTGTAACTCCTACCTTCCGGTTTCGTCTCTATCCACTAGTGTTCAAATCCTATGCGGTGATCTTGATAGTACTAAGAAACTTGTACATATGGGATCCAATACCTTGAAGCACCTACTATTTAGAAAGTTTTTTTTCATGATAAAGTAAAAGATAATGTAGTTTTTAATCATCAATGGTATGGATGGTAAATGTTGTTTTTATAAGCATTGTTTGTGGTAGACATTACACATTTTGAGTAAACATATAATTTAATGTGAGCATTTTTAAGATATAAGAAATGATAGGTGATAAATTGTTAGAGAACTAAGGAATTGTAAAAGTGAAGAACAATGATTTCCAAGAAATGTAGTTCTTGTTTTCACACACTATTTCAATATTGAAGCACAGGTGAGTATAGCTCTATATATGGAATGAGTAGTTTTTTTTTTTTTTGTAAGTGAGTTGAGATTCTATATTACTGGGAAAAATATAGTACAAAAAGGGACGCATGGGTCATCCCCTGATCTGCCAAAAAGGAAACCAGGTCAGGGGCCCCGAAGTTGCGTTGTCTACATAGGCGGAGGGAGGCCTGGGTTGTCACCCGGGGAACCAACCCAGTCTCCGAAAATTCGTTTGAAAAACCTATACCATAAGAAATAAACATAAATCCAGGAGCGTATAACATGGGTTTCTCATACACTGATAGACAAAAAGACCTTGGGTTGATGCTACGCTAGTCCAGGAGGATTGGATGGCTTTCCTCTCCTTCCTTCCTTGCCGCGTTCTCCTTTTTTTGTTCCACCATGCACGTCTTTATGATGCAGGCTGGTGTGTCGCGTCGGTCTACTAGAGTGATGTCCGTGTGGTGGACATAGCGAAGGTAGAGTTGGAATTGTCCTGCCAGTCTTTCCAATTTTTCACTTTGGTTCCTCCGGTCCTCTTCTATTCATCTTGTGTTGGCCTCCAAGTTGTTGAGGCGGCTCAGAATTTCTATGTGTTCCTTCTTGTGGCCTCATTTTCCCCCCCTGCTAGTCTCGTTCTTGTCATCTCTTAGCTTACTTATCAGCATTTTTGTGCGCCAAGCTTCCTCCACCGTTTTGTGGTAGAGGGTTTTCTTGGGCCGTGTGGCCCCTGGGTCCCTTATCCCGCCGGCTTCTTTGATGAGTTCCGCCTAGGCTTTTCCCTGGCGCTTGGTGTTGACTTCCCGCTCCCATTTGTCGATGACAACCTTTCCTTTTGTATCGACCTGCTCAAGAAAGGTGCATTTGGCCTCTCTGGCCGCCTGTTCCATCCTAGTGATCTTCCGGGTGCTTGTTGGGAGTTCCTCCCCCAACCCCCCCCTCTTACTCTGTGTATTCTTCATTCTCACCATCTCTGTTTGAATGCAGTGGTTTTTGTCATGACTTCGTCCTCCACCTATATTCACCCCTTCCTGGTCTCTGTAATTACTACTCGTTGGTCTGTAGCTATCCCTGATGCTTCTTCTTTTATAGGGTTTCCCCGGAGGTGATCTCGTCCTAGTGATCATGGATCTCTGGTAAAGGCGTAATTTCCGGTCCTTTTTCTCTGTTTCAGACTGTGTTCTTGGGATTCCTATCGTCGTCCTTGCGCCAATCCTTTGCCTTGTACCTTTTACGCCAATCATTTCCTCCCTCGGAACCTGTGCATGGCTGAGGTGTACCCATTCCTGCCCTCGGGCTACCCTTTTGATCTTCGTCCTTTGACGATTGTGGATTACCCTTTCCACTCTCCCACGACCAACCCCTGTACTTCATTCTATTGACAGGACCATGGTGTCATACCTCCTCTTGTGGTGTGACTGTGATCTACATTGTAACTCGTGTTTAAAATGTGGCCTATCGGATTCTGCCTGGATCTAAATTGCCCTTCAATTAATTCAGTGCCTCCAGCCTCGATGTGGTCGCCTGTACTATGATTGTCGGCATAGTCCTTTGCCGCTAGTTGGGAAGAGTATGTCTGAAACTGGCCTTCCAGGATGTTATTCCATGTGGAATCCAGTTCTGATCCTTCCTTGTCAACCCCTTCGTTATCTATTCTATTCGCTAGTCCATTTGCTGACCTTCGGACCCAGTGCAACTCAACTTTGATCCCCATCTTCAAATGTTCCTGTTTTTTTGTAGGGAGTACGCCAAGTGCCAGTGCCTCTGAATTTTTCCCACTTTAGTGTCATTTTGGAGTTTCCTTACTGTGTTGATGACCAGCGTGGAATCTCCTTCCACTACTACGTTGGTCATCCCTTCCCTGCGTAGTATCTAGAGGCCGGTCTCCAGGGTTCCAAATTTCGCAGCGTTGTTGGTTGAGTTCCCAAAAATCCCAGTGTATAGTTAGATAATTTTTCCTTGACTGTCCCTGATTACTCCCCCCGTACCTGTCCATCCTGGGTTACCCTTCAACGCCTCGTCGAAATTTAGCTTGAGGGAGCACTCTGGTGGCGGTTTTTAGTTGCGCTCACCTACTTGTGGTTGCGGAAACCATCTCACCTGCTTGGGGTTGTGTCCTCCTTTCAGTTGAAAGGCCTCTAGAATTCTGAGATCCTGGTCTATGAGTTGCACTCCTCCTAATTGGCAGTTGCGGCTCTATACTGTTTCTCTTGTCATAGTTATTATTGTTTCCTTGATCTTTCCATCCATCCATCTTTCCTTCCTGAAGATGTGCCTATTTTGTTCCTTCCATATTGCCCAAATGATCATGCCGGGGATGAGGGTCCAACAAAGGTTCACCTCTTCATTTTCGTTGTAGTTTTCCTTCCATGTGGTTATAATTGCGACAATATTACCTCTGACCCTATTAGACTGTCGGAAGATGCTTGCCACCCAGTCCCATACTTCTGTTGTGTAGGGACATTCATCCAGGAGATGGTTCATTGCTTCCTACTTTTCTTCACATAGGTGACATCTTGAGGGGCCTATGAAACCTCTGTTCTTTAGGTTTTCCCAAGTTAGGATTTGGTTGTGTAATATTAGCCACTAGAAGATTTTTATTTTTGGCCAATTGGGGTTGTTCCAGATCTTGTCCCATTGTTGCGCCATGTCTTCTTGGTCCTGGTTTGCTATGTAGTAGCATACTTATTTAAGGTTGAATTCCCCACCTTCTTTGTGCCCCCATCTCAGCTGGTCACTTCCATCTATGACTGTAATTTTTCATCTCCCCAATTCCTCCTCCACGTCTTTTACTACTGTTGCGGTCTGGGCTCTTATCTGTGGAGTGAGAGTGTTCCAGATTCTCCATTTGTTGCGGTCTGTTTCTTGTTTTCACTAATGGTAGACTCGGGTTTTTCCTTGCTCCATCGTCTCTTGTTGGAGTTCCTCCAAACCCTGTTTTTCCATTTTGGGTTCTTGTTGCCAGGCATCTTCCCAGAATTGGGCGGTTCTGCCATTCCTTATTTCCCAAAAGCTGTGTGTCTAGATCCAAGTCTTGTTACGCCAGACTAATTTCTAGATGGCGGAACCTTCCCTGGTGCCTCTGAAGCGGATTTTATCCTGATCGCTAATGTTCGGGGAATACTTTGTCTTCCATAGGTTGACCCATGGCGTGGTCATTTCTTTGACCCATTGCCACCAGAGTTTCGCCCCATAGGCGTCGTTGGTCACTTGTGGGTCGTGTAGTCTCAGGCCTCCTTTTCTTCTTGGATTACATACCTTATCCCAAGCCACTAGTGCCCATTTTTTCCTAGTTTCCTCTCCTTGCCATAGGAATTCCCTTTATATGGTTCTTATTTTTTGTAGAATCCCCTTGGGGGCTGGGAAAACTGACATCATAAATGTTGGGATAGCTTGCAAAATTGACTTGGTTAGGATAATTCTTCCGGCTAGTTTGAGGGATCTATACGTCCAGTTTTTTACCTTATCTTGTAGCTTGTTGACTATTCCCTCCCAAGTTGACAGCTTGTAGGCTTTGTCTGTCAAGGGGATGCCCAAGTACTTGGTTGGGAGGGTTTTGCATTCAAAGCCCAAGATGTTGGTCAAATTCCTTTGGATAGCAGGGTTGGTATTGAATAAGAAGATCATAGATTTGGAATGGTTTATCTCTGCCCCTGAGGCTTCCCCAAACTCGTCTAATATTCATTTGTAGGCTTTCGCTTCCTTGACCGTGGGCATGCCATGTAGTAAGGTATCATCCACAAACTGTTGATGTGTAGAAGTTGGGAAATTCTTGTAGGGTTTGATACCTTTTATTTCCCCTGTTGTGGTTGCACTTTTTATGCTTCGACTGAGTCCTTCCATCATTAAGATGAAAATGAAGGGGGACAACGGGCCTCCCTACCTGATTCCTCTCGTGGAACAATAAGGTTTGGCAGGGGCTCCATTTACTAGTAGTGAGAAGCTTGTTTTGGAAACTAGGTTGACAATCCATCTGATCCAATGTTGGGTGAAACTGAAGGCTTCCAGGGTCTTGAACATATAGTGCCAGTTGATTTTGTCATAAGATTTCGGTAGGTCCAGTTGTATTATGATTCCTCCTCTTTTCTGAAGCTTCAGGGTGTGGATAAGTTCGTGGGCATGGATAATATTGTCCATTCTTTCCCTTCCTTCAACGAAACCTTCCTGTTCTTGTGAAACTAGTGTGGGTAGGAGTGGTTTCAATCTATTTTCTATAACCTTGGAAATTATCTTATACACCACATTTCACAATGCTATAGGTCTGTAATGATCGGGGGTTTTGGCTTCATTTTCTTGGGGGATGATTGTAATCAACATAGCATTTAGTGCTTTCAAAATGGAGGCTGAACTTCTAGAGTCTTCCACTACCCTATAAATGTCATGTTTGACGACTTCCCAGCAGGATTTGAAGAACTCCACTATGAAACCATCTGGGCCTGGGGATTTTCCATTGGGCATTTCTTGGAGTGCTTGATCTATTTCCTCCTCCGCAATGGGCTTGATCAGGTTGCATTTTTGTTCGTCTGTTACGAGGCGACGGATATGATGGATTACCTTTTGTATGGCCTCCGTTCTATCTTGGTTAGGTTCCAAGGCTATCCCGTGGAAGTGGTTTACCAGAGTTGTTTCGATATCCTTATGGGATTCCCTTTCTATGTCATTATGGTCCCTCATCTTCAAGATTTTGTTGTGGGCTCTTCTGGCCATGGTTGTTCTATGAAAAAACTTAGTGTTCCTTTCTCCTTCCTTTATCCATATGATCTGGGACTTTTGTCTCCAAAGAGTTTCTTCTTGCTGGCACCGCTCATCCCAATACTGAGTCATCTGGATCTCCTCCTTTTTCCGCTCCTCATTTTAGCCCTCCAAAATGCAGGTTTCCTGGAGATTTTTCATTTTTTCTTCAATTTTGTTCATCTCTTGGTTTGTATTCCCAAAACTGTCCTTGTTCCACTTGTTGGCCCTTGACCAAGTTTTGAGGAACACTTGGTCATATTTGACCATTTTTGGACTTTGACAGCCTATCAAAGATGGAGCGCCAGGCGAAGCAGAGATGATGGGATCTCGGCCCACTTTTGGGGCCCTTTTAGGGTTTTGGGTTCATGTAATGGGAAAAGGATGTCGGCCCATGGGTTTACCCATGTTTAGGCCTATTTTGTAAAGTATAAATAAGTAGCTAAGAAATGTAAGAGAGGGAGAGAAGATAAGCTAAGTGTTAGTAAAGGCTTTGTGTATATTGTGTGACCGACTTGCAGAGCTGAGTGCAAGTGTTGTAAGTGCTGAGTGCACGGATTGTAAGAAGGATCTGTGATAGAACTACTCGGGGAAGGAGGATTTGGCGAGGTGTGCGCAGATATCATGTCCTATGCGTCGTACAAGTGTGAGCTCTGTGATGTAACCCAATTGACCAAAGCGAATAAAGAAGAAGAAGACTTTATGGACATAGCCCCAGGGTGGGGGCGAACCATGGTAACTTTGTGTGTTGTGCTCGATGCTTCGACCTAATGTGTTGGTTTCTTTCCATGTGTTGTGCTTGATATGATTATGCTATGTGCTTTGCCATGATACTCTTAGATAGATCCTCTTTGCTTTGTTCTTCTTAGATGTATGGGTGTAGATCTGACATATATGAAAGTGTTGAGTGCTAAACCTATTTTGTTGTTGCTAAGTGCTAACTTAACCTAGATCTAAGTGAATGTTGCGGTGCTCTGTGCCATCTTTGGAGTTCCATGAGGGTTAAATACTGATGAATGATCTATGCTAAAGTGCTAGATAAGAGTAAGAATCACAGATCTGTGTCCCAGCTAAGGTTGCAAACACCTAAGCCTTGCAACCACCCCTACCTCTACCTCGGGTGAGACTTCATCTACTTCGCAGGTGTTGCCGAAAGGGTCGGTAGTTAGGGTTTTTTTGGTGCGTTGTTGAAGTGTTGAACCCTGGGTCTACCCTTGTGCCAACAAATTGTTCCATTGCTGGGACCTGAAACTATGTTTGTTGGGAACTGAGGAAGAAGAAACGTTATGAAAAATGAATCTATGTGCGTAGATATGTTTCCCTAGTGCACAACATTTTACTCGACTTGTGAAGATTTGTGCCAGGAATAAGGTCATATCTAAAGAAAGGAAGATCAGTTCCAAAGAAAAGAAGCGAGATCTGAATGCTCTGTGCTCTAAGAAAAGAAAAAGTGGAAATTTCTGAAAGAAAGAAGTCAGATCTGCAGAAAAGAGGTAAGATCTGTAATATCTGTGCTCTAATAAAGGTAAGAATAGTCAAAAGTTCTTAGATCAGGAAGATTTGTGCTCTGTAGAAGTAAGATACGTGAAAGTTTTTGTTTCTAGAGGATGGATCTAGGTATGTTTGATAGATTTTGTCCTAGCTTAAAAACTAGGGCATTAATAGATGAAAGAAAGTTTGATATGAATAGATCTGATAAGTATAATGATATATATGTTATACCTATGCATAGAAAGAATGTCTGGACTAACATGTGGATTCAAGATCCTAGAAAGCAATTTTTGCAGGCTAGCCATTATGATCCTAGCGCGCAGTACAAGAAGAGTTGGGGATCATTGAAGAGAAAGAGAGGATTAATTCTTTGTTACAGTTGCAGAAGACCAGGACATCTTGCTAAGGAATGCCCTGGGAGAAAACCTAGTTGTCTCTATTGCAAAGCTTTGGACCACGACGTATTGGATTTCCCTAGAATGATTACTAAGCTTGAAAGGCTAAATCTAAATCAAGAAGACCAGAAGGTAGATCCAGAAAAGGAAGAAACCCAACAAGAATCAAAGAAAATATTAATAGGGATAAAAGAACCCTAAAGTAACATAAAGATGTCTGATTACCAGAGATCTTCAAAGAAAAGGATCAAATCGAAGAAAGAATATTGGACTTCGACATTGAGTGTATTCTTGATGAAGAAACACAAGTGAACATTATGCCAGAAAGAACTTGGGAAGCTATAGGAAAACCTTCCATGATCCCTTCCCTAGGAGGAACAAGTTTATTCAGAGGAAAGATAGTTAACCTATGTGGAAGGCTCGCCCGAATACCTATGAATGTCAATGGAACTTCGACAGAGGAAGACTTTGAGATTATTAAATTTTTTGAAGACAGCGCCCCGTTTACCCTGCTCATAGGAAAGCCTTGGATTGATAGAGAACAAGCCAGACGAAAAGAGGAAGAAGAAGTTTTAGAATAGAAGAAGCAAGAGTTAAAAGACTTTATGACCAAAAGGATCGTGCACTTGATTGAAGAAAAGAAGAGTAGATCGCAGATATTTAATACTAGCAACTCCGATGTCGAGGCTAAGAGAACACTAGAGGATCCGCAGAAGATTGAGTTACCTATTTTCGATACAGAATAAGTATTACCCAAGAACCCTAGGAAAGAATTTCAACAGCGCGAAGTAACTAAGACCACAGAAGATAAGCATCAGAATGGTAAAAGAATTATTGAGACGAAGCTCACTGGGAAGAAGGATAGAAAGTTAAGAAAGAAAAGGGCTAATACTGTAAGGTTACAAGAGGTTCTATAGGATACTTCGAAAGAAAAATTGCAGAATTGGAGCTTCGCCGAGATATCAGAACAATGACATAGAGTACTTCGCCATGATGAAGCAATATAGCTATTGGGGCCGATTTATCCGTTCGACTTCTGCTCCGAACGGGAAGAAAAAAAATAAAGGTTCATCATCCAATCATTGAAACGTGCCATAACAGGTCGAATAGGCGTTAATGAAGGATCATATTGGTTGCAAGCAGACTGTTGCTAAGTTTCCCTACTTAGTCGATCACGCCATGCACCGAGAATACTTTTTTCTAAGTGAGAATTTGAGCACGAAATGTGATATTAATTCACCCTGAGATCATTGCCTTGTTCCCATACTATTCACTGTAGTCCCTGAATTCCTTTCGCACCCGAGCTAGCTGACCCAAGCTTGTATGGCGGACGAGCTCAACACTGCTGAGAAAGTAGTTGAAGAATTTTTAATTGACTTAATGACTAAGAGAGTCATGTCAGAGAGAGGAGTGTCTACAGGTGTACATGCATCGTCCTCGAGAGCATTGCCAACTTCCCCCTCCACTTCTCGAGTAGGACCATCCCGACCACCTTCAGAAAGACGATCTAAGCTTGGAAATGACTTCGCACTGTGAAGATGATCCCAAGTAGCTTGCCTAGGTATATCCCACCACTAAGTGGCATAGTGAATTGAGACACTGTACCCAAAGACTTCGACTATGCTTTGGTCACTGCGTACCTCCCGAAAGGGGTGCACACAGTTCATGTTGACCAAGATAAGCTCCCAGCCCTGAAATTTAGTGATTTTAGCCTTGGAGATCGCAAATTTTATAGTATGCTATCCTCGCACAAGTACTTAATGATCACAAAAGGGAGGAACCTAAAGATTGGTCCTCAGCAATGGACCCATAACCTCGCGTAGTCAACCCTCCTCAATGTAATGAATATTCCTCATTTCGGGAGGCATCAGGAAGTGAATGCATGCATGAGATTGTTGTTGTCCTACTACCACGAAGGATACTTATGGTTGGACCACTACATCACGATGGATTTGATTCTGATCATTCAGATCACAGGGCTAAGCATGCAGGGCCCTGACCCATAGGAGTTTTACCCTGGAAAGTTCGCAGATCGCGCTCTCACCCAGCGAATAAAAGACAGATATGGTGATGTAGAGAAGAGCACATGAGGCTACAAGGTAGCCTCCATCGAGAATGAAGCAGTGCGCCTCGGTTGCCAGATGATCGTAGGGAAATTAGAATGCAAGAACAGACCCACACAGGTGACTGGATTTGTAGTTGACCTCGCAGGGAAGTGCGCGGAGGGACTACAAATGAACTGGGTGAAGTACCTTGTAAATCAGCTAGAGCTTGATTGTAGAGAAGCGTAAGACCAAGGATATGAGTTCCACTTTAGTTGGTTGCTCATATTAATCACTTTCATCACCTGGGAGCTACCAGAAGGTGCCATTTTTCTGAAGATCGAACCCTTCGAACCACTGGCCATGAGGTTTTATACGTTGTGGTACTCCAGTGACATGAACAAGCAGTGGCAGTCCAATGTCGTCTTCCACGCTTATTACAACCAATTGAAGAATTCAATCCAGTCTACACCGTGCCTCACACCAAACACACTTCATAGGTTTAGACCTTTGATCAAATTCAGCACAGACCGTCACTTCACCTATATCATAGTGCACGCTAATGAGCACAAAAAAAAACTCCAATCATACTACAAGTTGACAGAAGAAGACTTGGAGAAGATTACCAAGGAATGGTCGACGGACCTTCTTGTTCCAGTGGACCCCGCAGAAATTTCTGACGTGGAAATCCCTAAAGCTATACTAGATACACCTAGACCGAGAAAGACTAAGAAGGATGATGAAGTTCAATATATCCATAACACATCCACAAAGACTACTTCGATCTCACCTGCGCAGGGAGGTGATGGTGAAGAACTAGGTGGCACAGAAGTTGAGAAAAACAAAGGAGAGGTTACTCTGCCTAGAGAGGAGGAGGATCCATCTAAGAAAAGGAAGGTCACCCCACCAAATCCCTCATCCCGAAAGAAAACTAAGTCCACCCGGACTATGTTTAAGACTACCCTCACACAGGACGACTTCAACTTCTTGATCGCTACACTGAATGATGCCTCACTAGAGATCACAGAAAGGAAAGAAGTGAAGTAGGAGGAGATATTCAATCAAATCAAGGGTCAACTTCAAGAAGTGTATCAGGCACTCTAGTCCAGCCGAGCCATTTCTACTATGCCCTTGATGACGGGAACAATAGGAACAAGCGATGAGCCCACTCAATTACACGAGATTATCGATCAAGTCGAAGCTCTCCTTCGACGAGCTCAAGAAGAAACAGCGCAAGCCACCCAGGATTTGGCACAAGTACAGAGCACACTTATAGTACAACAAAGGAAGGCAGAACAGGAACATATTTCCTTACAAGCGAAGTGGGAGGAGGAGAAAGCACAGTTACAGCAGAGAAAGGACCAATTTCTAGCAGAGCAACTTGACGTATAGGAACGAGTTCACAAAGCACTTCGATCTGTTACGGTCATCGAAGTGAATGTTGAAGAACATGTCCCACAGAAGGTGGCACAACTTGAAGAAGTAATTCAACAACTTCAGCAGTGCATCGTAGATCTAGAACTTCATACTGTTCCTGAGACTCTTCAAGAAGAAAGAGATCTAAGGGAGACAACTTCCCGTAGCACAGTTGACAGGTAAAAAACCTTGGCTTTGGAATGTAAGCAGTTGAGTGCTAGAAGCACCCAGACTTATGAGAACCTCACAGAGAACCAAGAATTGTAGACATTAGAGGCGCAACTCCAAGAAGAAAAGCAACATGTAGATATGCTATAGGCACAGCTGAAGGCCTTGACCCCAATTGAAATAATAAAGCGATTTCTAGAACAACGCACCACCCAACAACAGGTACACACATGACAAAGTAAAGTGATGAAAGTCTCTCAACGACTTCAACCACTCCAAGAGAAATCATACCAACTGTTCATTGAAGTTGAGAGCCAGGCAGTCGAGCTTGAACAGATTGGCATCACTGCATAACAACGCATGGAAGGACCAGTAAACGACGCAATGATCCAGGAGTTCACTGAGCAAGATGTTGTCGCACTACAACAGGTCGAAGTAGCTCGGGCCAAGCTCGATACATTTGAAGAAGAGTTGATCAGACCAGAGTGACTCGGGATGAGTCACAGGTGAGTGTTGGGGGCTTGTTGGCCCTTGACCAAGTTTTGAGGAACACTTGGTCATATTTGACCATTTTTGGACTTCGACAGCCTATCAAATATGGAGCACCAGGTGAAGTAGAGATCACGAGATCTCGGCCCACTTTTGGGGTCCTTTTAGGGTTTTGGGTTAATGTAATGGGAAAAGGATGTTAGCCTATGGGTTTACCCATGTTTAGGCCTATTTTGTAAAGTATAAATAAGTATCTAAGCAATGTAAGAGAGGCAGAGAAGATAAGCTAAGTGCTAGTAAAGGCTTTGTGTATATTGTGTGACTGACTTGCAGATCTGAGTGCAAGTGTTGTAAGTGCTGAGTGCACGGATTGTAAGAAGGCTCTGTGCTAGAAATACCCGAGGAAGGAGGATCTGGCGAGGTGCGCGCAAATCTCCTGTCCTATGTGGATTACAAGTGTGATCTCTGTGCTATAACCTGATTGACCAAAGCTAATAAAGAAGAAGAAGACTTTGTGGACATAGCCCCAGGGTGGGGGTTAACCATGGAAACTCTGTGTGTTGTGCTCAATGCTTCTACCTAATGTGTTGGTTTATTTCCATGTGTTGTGCTTGATATGATTATGCTATGTGCTTTTCCATGATACTCTTAGATAGATCCTCTTTGCTTTGTGCTTCTTAGATGTATGGGTGTAGATCTAACATATATGAAAGTGTTGAGTGATAAACCTACTTTATTTTTGCTAAGTGCTAACTTAACATAGATCTAAGTGAATGTTGCGGTGCTCTGTGCCATCTGTGGACTACCATGAGGGTTAAATATTGATGAATGATCTATGCTAAAGTGTTGGATAAGAGTAAGAATCACATATCTGTGTCCCAGCTAAGGTTGCAGACACCTAAGTCTTGCAACCACCCCTACCTCTACCTTGGGTGAGACTTCGTCTGCTTCGCAGGTGTTGCCGAAAGGGCTGGTAGTTAGGGTTTTGTTTTTGCGTTGTTGAAGCGTTGAACTGTGGGTCTGCCCCTGTGCCAACACCACTCCTTGAGCCTATATTTGATATGTTTTAGTTTCTTGCAGAGTTGGAACATCCTCGTCCCTTACTCCGGTTGCTCCTCACACCACCACTGTTTGATTTTTTCCTTGAAGGTTGAGTGTTCCATTTAGAATTTCTCAAATCTAAAGGGTTTATTCTTTGGTGTGGTCTGGAAGCTGGCTTCCAGTTGTACTGGCCAGTGATCGGATCCCCCCCATGGGAGAATGTTGCAGTCTAGGGTTAGCCCCTGCATTATGATTGACTCTGACACTAGGAATATATCGAGTCTTGTTGTGACCTGATGCTGGCTCATTCACTTATTGTTCTAGGTGAACTAGCCATTATTGGTTTTCAGATCTATCATCTCCATTGTGTCTATGAAATTTGAGAACTTCTCTGCATCTCTATCCAATCTTATTGTACCTCCTTTTTTCTCTGCAAGTGATGTGATGATGTTGAAATCCCCAGCTAGGATCCAGTGGAGGTTGTTGGCTTGGTTTTTGAGATCATCTAGGTCTCTTAGCATTCCACACTTGTCCTCTGACACCTGAGGTCCATACACATTAGTGCACAAAATTTCCTCTATGTTCCTTATGAGTTGCATGCAGACCGTAAGGGTATTCCTTGTCACTTCCTTTTCTTTTAGGATTAGTAATTGTGGGTTCCACAGGGTGAGGATACCTCCTTCCATTTGGTGGCCACCAAAAGCCACCATCTTGTACTTATGCCATTGTTGTTGACTGATTGTTTCCATTCTGTCTGTATTACACTTGGTCTCTTCAATAAAGTAGAGATCTGGTTGCTCCTGTTTTAGTCTACTTTTAAGGATTCATTTCTTTCTTGGGATGTTTAGGCCTCTTATATTCCAAGTTATAACCTTCATTTAAACATGTGAGGGGGGAGTTGGGGAAGATTTTTTTTTATCTTACCTGAGTTTATCAGTAGCGCTCCAAGCTCTTGCAGGGAATCTACGCTATTGGATTTCCTGCCTTTTTTCCTCCACGTCTGCTTGGGTGAGAGTTGTGGTTGTACCTCACTAGCTTTGACTCCTAGGTGTCCAATCTCCCCATGTGTGTTATTTAGGCCTCTCGCTTTGGCTTCCTCCCTTAGGAGGAACAAGTACTGGATGCGATCAAGTTTCTCTATTGGTACATTGTCTACTTCATGTCTTTTCCATTGCTCCAGTATATTCGTGAGATCTATTCCTTCCCTCTCCAGTAGGTCTCTGAGTTCCATATATTATGTTCCTACTTCTCTTGGTGTCATTTCCACCTCTCCCTCTGTGTCTTGCATGGGGGTGTTGTCATCTTTTATTTCTCCTTCCATCGGAGTTGCGCATCTTCCATGTTCCTTTTGGTTGTTTGCTCGGTCGGTGGGCTCGTTTGATGTTGACTTCATGAGATTTTTCCGTATCCTTCTTGGCTTCTAACCCTTGATTGGTTTTATCCCTTCCTTTCAGGTTAATCTGGACCTCTGGATTATTTTTTGCTTGGGCTTTTCTCTTCTTTTTGTTGGATCTACTTCTAGGGTTTGGTTTAACAAACCCTTCCTCATCCTACTGTGGTTTGGGTTTTTTATTTTCATGTTTCTTATTAAGAGGGCATTCCCTGATCAAATGACCATGTTCATGGAATATTCTACATTGGAAGGGGATCTATTCATAATCGATGTTTTGGATCCATTCCTCATCCCTGAATTCGAGGCATATGGCTTCTAGGAGAGCTCCCGACACATCCATATCTATACATATTCTTGCGTAAGATGTGTATCTCCCTTTCAGGGTGGCCTCTGCGGTCTTTATATATTTCCCTAGTTTATTCCCTATTGCTTCAAAGGTATAGGGTAACAAGTAGTCTAAGGGTAGGGAGTAGAGTCTCAGCTAGACTAGTACCTTTTTGAAGGTCTTTTTTTTTTGGGGAGAAATTCTCCTTCCATGGATGCATGTGCAATCCTGATAATTCATGGAAGTATGGCACTCCTTAGAAAAATCTATCTTTGTTCTCCAGGTTTATGAATACTACTGTGAAGCAAATGTTCGAGCCCAGATGGAGCTTCACTTTCCTATTTGGCTTCCAGTGATATTTGATTCAGTTGCGTAACGCTCTTTCAGTGGGCCACAAGCCCATAAATTTTCAAATTAGTGCATGCACCTTCATCTGATCCCTGTAGAGTTGTGTCTGCAGATCCTCTAATACCACCTTGGGTATCAGTGCTGATTTGGGTTTGCATGGGTTGCGACCTTGTGCTTGGTGGGTCTTCGTTGTGTCTTGCTTTGCATTCTGAGTTTCTCTAGTTTCCTCTTCCATGCATTCACTTTTTCCTTTGTCCCTTTCCTGACCCATTCCAGGGTTAGATCCCGAGGTGCCTGTCGTAGGTGCCTTGAAAAATACTCCCCATGGCCCTTTCCCTCTGTCTACCACTATCTGTTTGTATGAGGGCGTACCCTTACCCCCTCCTCTGGTGCTCATGCCTCCCTCTTCTATGGCCGCGACTGTCGAAAACCCTAGCTTGCGATTGCTCCGAGAAATTCGGTTCGAGTGAATACATATGGAATGAATAGTTAATACATCATGAAAAATCTATATATGTATGTATTCAAAGTGAAAATAACTCCCACAAAATAAGGAATACTTAGTCCACTTTTATCACCTTAGGTTGGCCCAAGATTTTGATTTCACACCTCAAATTAGGCACTAGTAATTCTAGTGAGAACTATCTTTAGTTACTTGAACCAACTAGTTGGTCAATCAGTAGACCTCCAAATTAACTTTTACTATCTATAGAAATATTATATTTGAATTCATAAACTCTAGAGTAGGAAAGATCCTTATGTTATATATTTTTCCTATGAACATAAATCATCTGAAATTTAGGAGGTGGAATTATTTTTGCACACCCCCTCTTAAAGATACCAATAATATGATCATATGTTCTGTTGAATCTAGGTTTGAAAAAATTTCACCTTTAAAACTACAACTTTTCTCTTTCGGGATTCGGTTTTTCATAAAGTATAATCCTCGCTATCAGTCCAAAAGACCGATATCGAAGTCCCAAAATGATTTCATTTCTTCATTACAACTAAAGACAAGAAGCTCAAATGTTATTAAAGTCTAGATGCACGTTCTGTAAAGTACTTTAAATCATGATAATTTAAAACCCTAAAGGAGTTAATTAACCATCTTTTTAACCTTTCTGGATTCAGGGTTTACTCAGAACAATATCTCTTCAATACATTTTGAATCGCGAAATCCTGATTCTCGATTTCCCGAAAGAAGTGAAAATCAATCTTAATCCCGATTAATTTAAAATTATCCTCATCACAATTTCAGGATTCGAGGTTTAGAGGTGGCATACCTCATATAACCACGATCCCCGAAACGTGAAGTCGAGACTCACTATTGAAGTTAAGTTTTAAAACTGTTCTCATCACGATTTCGGGATTCGGGGTTTAGTGTTGACATACTTCATGTAATCGTGATCCCCGAAACCCCGAAACGCGAAGCCATGACTCAGTACTGAATTTTAAAGAGAACTAACTTCTTTTTAAAAAACAAATATACATTTAATGGTAATTAAACTTCTTAAGTACTTTCTTTTCGACCTCCGTCAAAAGAAGTTTTTTGAATGTTGATTTTAGAATTGTCGAAATACGACCACATTAATAATGGATAGATCATGATTTCTACGACACAAATGCGTATCTCAGAGATATTCTCCGCATTAAAGGTATTAAATTCTTGACAACTGTGTCAGTACTTTCACCATAAAATGAGTTAAAAGAAAACTAGAGGTATGTGTTTTGAAGCTTATTCTCACTTTTTCTATCAGAAGTAGGATAATACAACTGAGATTTCACACCTCTCTTCTGTGACAGGTTTTCTTTCCAATACAGAGTCATGGCACCAAAGAAGGGACCCAAGAAGAGTGAATATACAACTGAGATTTCTATCCCAGAGGGAGATGTCATATCAGACACCACACCACATGCTATCGACTCAATTAAATCATGGAGACAGATTTATGAAAATCTGGACTGGGAGATGAAAAATTCCCCTAGTGATTCCGAGAATCACCTTTGGGACATAGCAAAATCAGAGCTTCACAAAATTGCAACACGCCCACGACTCATGGCGTACAATGACATGGTCAGTTGGGCTTTGGACAAGGTTGATATTCTGACGAGAAGAATTTTAAATGATAAAGGAGCCATTATCGGCTCATTCAGACTTGAACACTAGGTTATGTAAAAACTCTCACCCAATCCTAATTTCATTTAGAATGCCAAATTTATAGCGGAATTCTAGAGAAAGGAATGCACCGAGGCAGACCAAACTTACCCTGATTTAATCAAAGGTTGGTGGAGATGTCCATCAAAATTTAGGGCCGATACCCACAGAATTTATGCCACAACCTCTTTGAATGAGTACATGGTTTATGTAGCCATGATGCTGTGCAGACTCTTTGGCAAAAAGAATCCCTGTCATTTCCCTGCAGAATGGGTGCCCTTTTTAGAAGAAGAATCAGAAGGATATAGTTTCAACTGGGACAAGATTTTATCTGATAATATAGCCAAAGAGGTTTCGGATTACAGAGCTGCAAGAGCCCGAGGTCAACCAGTGGCCTTCTACATGTCAGCATACCTCATGGATGCAAATTTTTTTATGACTCCATTTCCCCTGATGAATTGGAGTTTGAGCATGACCTGCCTTGAACCCATTCACGAATATCACTCTGAGCTGTGGGAAGAAAATGAAAAAAATTCGTTTTATGAAATTTTCCATTTCGTGTTGATACCCATGCATAAAATGTTTTTTGGCTATGACCCTCCTCGCATTTATGAAGTAGTTTCAAATAACCTCAAGCAAATGGCAGACTGGTTCATTGAAGAAAGCTTCTCCTACATCAGAGTTTATGGGTGCTCAATCCCCCCTCACGCACTTCCAAAATTCCTTCCGGATAGACTAGTGTGTAGGGAAGTGGCACACCAAATAGTAAAAGGTGGTATTGGAATAGAGCTAAAGGAAGCTCAAAATAAGTCCTGGCCAATCTTCCCTGTGCACATCGGGAAATTTTCATTACTAAATTTGGGACATTCTAGGGTGGAAGCAGAAGCACTCAAAGAAATTAAACTGGTAAATATTGAGTACAAAAGGCATGACCCTTATCAATTGGTAAATAAACACTTGATACACTGTAATATGAAATCCTATGAACATGAGGAGTCCCCTTGGGACGACGTGTTCAAAGGGACCAAATCTTATCAAGAAGTGTTGGAAAGAGTACAGACACTGTCGTCCGACCTGCAAGTCAGATTTCAGACCTTTCAAAAGCATCGACGGAGTGGTCTGCCCCAAGTAATTCAAGGAGAAGAATTTACCCTCCCTCAGGAGCAAGAAAGCATTCCACCAGGTTTTGAGCAGGAAGCACAAAAGAAGGGAAATCCCAAAAATGCCTTACAGGATACGGAAAGGCCTCCACCAAGAAAAAAGACCGAAGCAGAGAAAAGGTCAGGGAGACCTCCCAAGTCCGGTAAGCCTACTCCCACTTCATCACCAAGGGTTGATGCCAACATGACTAAGGCAGCAAGAGGGAAAGAATATACGGAGCTAGGGAGTCCCATAGCCTCCTTAACCCCCTTACAATCCACTTTTGGACTGCCACAGATGGGAGCTCTATTTGTTGATGACCTTACCTCCATTCCCATAGATGAGATTCGTCCTTCCGATTATTTTTTCAGTAGGAAAAGGAAGGTTGTCCTGAAACAGGAGATGCATAAAAGGGTGGGTAACATGGTTAAGAAAAATAAAGTCTTGATAGATGGATAAAATTTGGAGGAAGAAGATTTCGCTACACAGGTAGCAGGTTCCATGGGAGCCATGGAAACAACAAACTTTTTTACCGTGGGAAAAATCATAACAAGGATAAAGAAGAGTGACAAAATCATAGCACAATTACGAGAGCAATTAAAGAATGTGTAGGAGAGCGTTAGAGAAGAAATGAGTAAAATCTTGGAGTAGACAAGGGCGGTTGAAACGTTAGAAGTTCAATCACTCAAAACGAGTTTGGAAGAAATGAGCCAGGAAATACAAACAAGTCAGTTACAGATTACTCAGCAAAAGGAGCACACAGAATAGTTGTAGGCTAGACTAATATCAATGGAAGATCAGATTATAGACCTAAAAGCTTTCCAGGCCCAGTCACTGGAAGTACATTCAAAAATAGAAGTTGAACAACAAAAATCGATTTCCAAGATATAAATTGTTGAGAATTACTTTCAAGGAGTAAATAATTCCTTTCATAATATTATCCTGAGGGAAAAAGAAGCCAAAGTAGTGAGGATTACTCTCCAAAAGGAAATTATATATTCGACAGGTGAAGAGGTATCCAAAACTATGAAAGTATCAGCCACAGAGCAAATTAGAGGGGACATCATGCTCAAGCTATGGGAAAACAACATAACTGAAAGAAAAAGAATAGCCAAAGAAATCAGAGATGACTGTGAAGAAGATTTTGATATTCTAGACAAAGGGTCATTAAATATTGGAAAAGGCCAGTGTACAATACTTTTGGGACAAATCAATATTGTAGGCCATCAATTAAATTTTAGGGAAAATTTGAGTGAAATCCAAATGGAAATTTCACAACTAAGAAAAATCGATGCCACCCTAATGAATAGGTTGTTAGTTGAGCCTAACTTAAAGTTGTAGTCAATAAATTTCACAGATAAAGGAGTTGATGACTGTCTTTCTAAGATTCAGAGAAAGGTTTATCTGTTCAAGGCAAGAGATTTTCTAGAACCCCCCAGAAATTTTACATAGTTCCTGGAGAAATGCATTAAATGTATCGAATCAAAAGAAGGAGAGTCATCGGCAAAGTAAAAGTATTATTTGGAAGGGCTTTACTTCCCGGAAAATGGAAAAATGAAGAAGATCATGAAAACAGTTTTGGACATATTTTTTAACAAATAGTTAGTCTCTAAGAATTAGGAAATCACCAACCGTCCTAAGATTGGTGGTTTTGTATAAATGTAATTTGTCAAGACTAAGAAAGGGATTTTTTCTGGAGGGAATTGTAAAGAGATAACTTTGTTTTGGCTGAATTAATATAGTATAGATTGAAGATTCCCGATCTAGTCAAGCCTGAGTTATGTGTTTCTCTATCATTCTATTTTTATTTCATACTTTCGTTTGAAGTGTTTCATATGGCAATTTCTATTATAGTAATTGAAACAGTAAGATAATCTAATCGTTTGCAGTTTTTCCTCTGTATCAGCTTTCAACAGATATAAGACCTATAAATGTTTTAGGACTCTGAAACTATATGCTTCTGCAAAGTTATCATCCCTTTTCTTGTATTAACTTAAAATGAGATTCTTCTTAAATTCATGCCTCATTTTTGTTATACAACTACATGTTTCCTTTTTCTTCATTTCGTCCATTGTCTCCTTTAAATTTGACTCATACACTATAAAAGGCTTTTATTTCTGTTATACTATTAATTCATAATTTGGAATTTCTATTTTTATAATTTTGAACCAGAAATTTGTGACCCTCGAAAATATTCTTGATTTACAAAAAAGAAACCCTCAGTTTTCATGACTATTCCAGTTACCAGACAACCCAATATAGAACCCAGACTATCGGATCAAATGAGAATTTCTTTAAACCTATTCAATATCATCCTACAGACAACAAATACACGAGTAGAACTTGAAAGATCACGGGCCGCAATTGAAAGGGATATTAGCATTCAAGAACAATGGGAAGCTAGACAGAGACAGTTAAGGAACCAACCATGATCTCAGTTTCCTTTAAACTTTTTCTTTTTACCCATTAATTATCTCTATCATTTTTGAATGCCTTGATGGTATACTTTAGAGACTTAAAGTATAAACTCAGGAACAACATGTTCTCCAATAAACATGAGACTTAACTTTCTCATGTATTAATTGTTTCAAATAATGTGTATCAATCTCTATATGCTTCATTTTAATATGAGTAATATGGTTATTAACTACTTGCATTGCATGTTGATTGTCATTTCAATTTCTATGGTCAATAAGAAACCCACCTTTTGTTTCCTACAAGACTAGACTACACATCCAGATCCAATATGAAATACAAAACTTGAAGCCTACTTCCTATCATCTATCTCCAACCCAATCAAAATTGGTATAATCGACCAAAGAGTTCACATTTTGTCTATAATACTTTTTACCAAGTTGATATGTACCCTTGTTATAACAAATAATCATCCTTGTGGCCTTCAAGTTGCTCTTTTTTGGATTTTGCATGAACCTTGAGACCTAATTACACACAAAGGATATATCATGTGAATTATGATTCAAGTAAAGTAGACTACCAACAAGATTCCTATATAATTGAATTAGAATATAATTGATTAGATTCACAATGCTTGAAATGAAAATTGAGAAAGAACTTATCAATGTTTTCATATCAAACACTTGGATCTTATTTCAAAATGTACAAGTATTTCTTTAATTGACACACAAGAATGACATCCTTCTCAAAGAGGATAGGTTTATCCATATAAATCTCCTCTATGACATCAATGTGTATGAAACTTGATATTCAATCCCTCATGGATTTTTGTTTTGGGGTTTTCTTCAAGAATTTTTTTTTCATAGTGAATCTAGTTTAGATGATATTTCTTATCTTCCATTTTTCAAGCTTAAATATTTTTGTTGGAATCTAGGTGGAAATCCAGTATTTGCATTTAATGTTTA
This sequence comes from Picea sitchensis, assembly GCA_010110895.2. Taxonomy (NCBI): domain Eukaryota; kingdom Viridiplantae; phylum Streptophyta; class Pinopsida; order Pinales; family Pinaceae; genus Picea; species Picea sitchensis. Next base: position 22,709 of record SNQJ01S0082869.1, read on the forward strand.
TATTTTGAATGTGGTCATTAATTCATTAGACTCTTTCAAAATTTGATCTTTCAAATGTGATTAATGTTTTCATTAATCTTCCTTGGAAATTATTAATTGGTTCAAATCCTCCCCAATGCTTTCATTGAATCTATTTAAACTTTCAAATAAACACATATTTCAAATTTACCAGATTCCTTCTCAATCCATTCCCAAATATATATTTTTGAAATGTCCCTGGTGGTTTGTCATGCTCTTTTCCCAATGTCCCAATGTCCTAGCAAGCCATTCTTAACAATATATTTTCAGATGTCCTTAATGACCTATTGTGCCATTCTCAAATATGTATTTCAAAATGTACCAATAGCATATACTGATTTCTTTCTAAGATCTCTTTTTGAAGACATCTTTTTGAAATCCCTTGATGGCATGTTGGGCTGTTCTTAAAGATGTATTTTTGAAATTCCCCAATGGCCTATTGGGCCATTCTAAAAGATGTAATTTTTACATGGCCAACATCTCATCAAGGGAATATTCATATAGACACAAGAAATCTTTTGAATATTCCCAACACATAAATCATGCCTCCTCTAAAGTTTTTGAAAGGACACTTCTTTTGAAATGGACCAATGGTTTAGTAGATCATTATCGAAGTTACATATTTTGAATGAGATCGATACATCCCATTGGGTTGCAACTAACTTTAAGAAAATCATCGTTCTAAATTGGCTCAATAGTTCATTTTGTTATCCCCTGATGGGGTGTTAGCATGCTCCACGTGTCCAACAAGGAACTTCATGCCCACCACCTCGCCTCAACCCATGTGACGACACCTGCTTCTCCCTTCTGCCTTTAATACCTCCTCATGATTGTCGGGAACATCCATTTCACTGCACCCTCAACTAAATGCTCTAGTGTGCTGAGAGATGGCCTCCTGTCATGGATATGGAGTTGGTACAATGTTCGCTCATCTTGAACTTGTACACCTTTACTCTCCTTTGTTATTCTTATGGAAATGCCCATGCCCCAGGTTTTCTTCTATCACCCTCCCCTTCCAGAAAACATTTCCCTTAGTCTCCCTCTCTAGTTCTTACTCGGTTCATTTTGTTCAATTCTCCGCCCCTACCTCTCATTACTCAGGTTATGCCTTGCCTGCTAGGGAATACGAAGAGAGGTTCCCTTTGGTACCAGAATTGCATGGCCATGGCTAGTAGGAACCCTCCCTCCTTCTCTCCCTCCCACAAATCCTCGCCTTCGTTCTCAAATTCATCCTCACCAAACCAAGACGACCTTCAACCTCTTTCCTTGCCATTGATGTGTCGCATCGAATGGTTTTATATCCAAGGGAACTCTCTCATATTTTCTCCTAGACCGCTCCTTGACCTGGCCTCAACCTCACATTCAACGTTGGCACGTCCCTCTATTCCACCACCCCTCACTCCTTTGCCACCCTCGTCGCCATCCCCATCACTGACCTCTGTGCCTTCACTGGACTATTGCCATGCACACTCGAAATAACTCCAATTGGAGGTGTGCCATAACCAGGCGCAGCTCTGACATGACTATGATTCGTCCCCAGGTCTCCGAGACTAAATTTCAATTCTCCAGGACTTGGTCTTCGTGGTCTGGAAGGACTTTGATGGACTTTGTTTTAGACTGGAACACTTGGACTAGAAAGCAGAGAAAATTTAATCGTTGCTCTCGACTCTGCTATGTTCCATGCATCCTCCAGACATGAGCATTAATGCCCCTGCATCTCTAGGGGTCATTTTTGTTCCAGAATTCCAGGGGGACGATGAGCATGGCATGGATGATGGTGCACAGGTAGTTGAGGAAAATAATGACACCATGCATGGCACACGTGCAGCGGAAGCCAAGGTTATGCACACCCACCAAACACCATGACAGTTGGCAGGCGTATAGGTGTCATCTTGTATGCTTTCTTTTGACAATTTTCAATTGTTTTTGGAATGTTCTATTTAGGCTATTGGAGTTTAGTAATGTCTATTTTGTAGGTCTGTTAGTTGATAGGTGTTTTCTGGGTCATCGTATCAATTTTTTTGATATACATTTTGATATATAATTTGAATGTATGGATAGGCCGAATCGATTTCCCCACGGGGAGATTCCAAAAATTATGTCTACTTTTCTATAGTCTATCTAGTCTTTTTGTCAGTCTGATTTGGTTTCCTTTCGAGGCAACTCATCACTCCAGAAACTTGATCTCATGAAGATACTGTAATTTTTGCTCATGATAGGTAATATATAGCTCTTACTTACAAAAAACAATAGTTCATTGTGTTAGTATTAAAGATATTATTTCAAAGATTCCTTGATGCGCTATTGACCCACCTTGAGCTTTTGAGCACCTCCATATTTTGAAAAAACTTGATGGTATGTTACGAAAGTTTCAACTTTCATCTCTTGCTTCTTTCGAAAGTCTTTGACAAATCATTTGGAGGTTGTCAACGTTTTAATTATCCATCATTGATATTCCCCAATGGAATATATAAAAAGTGTCACTAGCATGCCATCGAGGATCTCTCTAAAATGATCATTCAACATGGTTGAAAGGGGTTTAATGGTGAGCCATCAAAACAATTCTAACATTCAAATTAAATTTTTAAAAATTCCTAATATCTTTGCATCCTAGTTCGAATCATTTTTGAAATTTTGGGGTATAACTCCAATGAAACCAAGCTTTGAACATATTCAAACTTCGAATGAAATTGTAACTAAAATAGGGTTGGGCCATGTTTGAAGTTTTAACAAAATTTGTTGTAAGCTTGGTCCAGTGCATAAATCCCCAATAAGAAATCATTTACCTAAGGGATAACAAACATATTATATTTGATTGAGTCATATGTTTTGAAGCATGTTTTTTTTTTCTAACATTTCTAATGTGCTTTGATGTTAAAATTTATAACATGTAGAATCTTTTACATGGATTCTAAAGGGTCAAAGTTGAAGAATAATAAGATAAAAGTAGAAATTAATTCTATCGAGCATAAACTTAGGAAAAGAAATGAGTCCAATCTACACATATACCTCGAGTTATGTAGAATTGCAACATTTCCCTCAATGGAGGGATTTGGAAAGCCTATAATGTGAAAGAAACCAATATGTAACATATGAGGAAAATTATTTCCAAAAGTATGCTTATGCTTGCACGAGAGGACAAAATTTTGGTTGCAACTACACATGGAAGGAGGAAAATTGCAATTTTCAATATTTTTATCTGCAGTGGTGTGGTCGAGGCTAGGGGTATGGGTACACTACAGTGTGGTATCATAGATACAGTTACAACAATCATGATGTGTGGGCCAAGAAATAGGTCTAAAATGAACAAATTGCAAGTTTCCTACTAAATGTTTGACAAAATTTATCAAGAGAAATTGGGTTAATACCTAGATGCAAAACAATTATGTGTTTTTCATTACCCATATGGTTTGAGGCATAATATTATAATATGTCATGGAGGCATGAGATTATGAAACTGAAAAAGTGAAATTTTCATATTTGTAGAGTCGGCCATGAAAGAAAGTGGCAAGATTAGGTGAAATTTCTAATTCTGGGAAAAATCTAGGGGGGAATTGGCTCATAAATGTCAAATTGACATAAAAAAAAATACAATTGATAGTTGTGGAATTAAATTTTTTAATGATAAAGGGTTAATTATAGAATTGAGCTGCAAATTTCATGGTAGATAGAAAATTTCTAGAAAATGGATGAAATTGGGAAAATTGGGAAATTTTGAAATTTTGAAAAAAAAATGAATTTTTTTGTATGGGGAACATCAAGGATGATGTGGAGATGCCAAGTGGTAAAGGAGTTGACACATGGAGGGACATGTTTCATCACATGGTTTCATTTCGAAATGGAGGGAACTTATCGGTCGATCATATCCTAGTTCGAAAAGAATGTGGATTATTGGTTGTGATTGATCTCCGCCATTTGATCTATCAAAGTCAAGTGGTGTCATTAAATTATGATCATTTTTAAGATCAAAATGAATCTATTCCATTGGATTGGATCAATATCCATCATTGGATCTATCAGAGTTGATTGGCATCATTAACTTCCAACCATATTTAACACTAGAATGAATCTGGGCCATTGGATTAGATCAATCTCCACCATTGGATCTATTGGAGTCAAGTGGAATCAATAATATACAATCATCTTTAATACAAAAATGAATCTTGGTCATTAGATCATATGGATCTCCATCATTGGATTTTTTAGAATTAATTAACATCCTTAAACGTTGATCATGTTTAATCCAAAAATTAATTTGGGCCATTGGATCATGCAAATTTCAACCATAAGATTTGTTGGAGGTAAGTCACATGGTTATGGATTGAGTACTTGTGGTTTCAAAGTGTTTTTGAACATTTATCTTGTTGAAGGTTAACCATCAAATCTTATCTCACCAGTTCAGTCCAGGATGGCATGCCACATGGACGAGGTAGGGAAAAAGTGAGACCCCTCTCTCATCTATGAATAGGATCATGACAAGTGGTAGAAAAAGATAAAAATGGTTGGATGGCCCACAAATTAGGTAAAGTAGAGAGAGAAAGAACATAAGGAAAGAGAGAGAGAAGGAATATTTGGAGGATGAAGGTCCAGGGCCAGGGTGGCCAAGGTATATGACATGGAAAACATGAGGAATGAAACATAGTGCCTAACTCTGACACTAGTAGACATGTGCCATGCCATGCCAACAGAGATCAAGGTGCATTAAAAAAATGTTTGGAGCCAAAATCTTATTCTGGCCATAGCAGGAACATATTAACTCCATATCAACTGAAATTTTTGGGTTTGGTTTGCAATAAGAAGGGATACAAAAATCCAAGTGAGGGACATTGGCCATTTCTTCCCCATTTTTCCAGAAAATGAAGATTAATACTTTTTGAAGAATAGGTTCGAGTACAGTGAAAGAGGCCATGTTATAGGTGAAAATTGAATAGCATGGAATATGACCAATCATGAATATATCCAAGGAATATTTTGGCTGAATTCTAAAGGGTGTGTCATGTATATGCCCAAATAGGCCAAAATACACTATTTCATGCCACTTTTGGGGGATTTTTGAGATATTTAGAGAAGCGAAAGTGATCCTAGATCATAAATTTGGAAAATTTTATCTATTGGACACTTTAGATACACAATAAGATAGAAAGATTCACCTTATTTAAGTTTTATTGGAGCTTCTTAGTTTAGGAGATAATAGGTTTAGATAAAAATTCTAAGTCTTGGGAAAAGTTGAAAAGGACAAAGTTGGCATTTCCAGATTGTTGTAGAAAGTGACAGGAGCATCAGATTGAAAATATCAAGGATGTTGACTATTCCCAATAAGAGATACTATATGCACCTAATAAAAACGTTTTTCTGGTTCCCAATGGATTTTATTCTACAAGTTTCTAAAGTTAGCCTATGATATTTAATATACTAGTGAGACAATACAGAAAGGGGCAAAACTACTAAATTCAAGAAGCCATAACTTTCCGGTCAAATATCAGAACTGAGCAAGAGAGAAATCAATGGAAATATATTGGAGAGTATAGTCTTATTATCCACCTATAATTCAAATTTGAGTAACATAATTTCTCAACCAAAATAAGGAAATTGGTGGCCTTAAAAAGATGAAAATGATGAATAATTTTCCAAATTGCTATTTATTTTTAATCTAATTTTTTTTTGTTGAATACACATTTTGCAAAACTAAGGATAAAGGTAGAACATAGTAAGTATAGTATGAGGACTAGAGATATGGAGGATGGATAGGGGGCCTATAACCATGATAAGGAAGTCATGGTTTTACATAATAGCTTGGGTAATGCGGAGATTGAGTCAAATGAGCATAGAGAAGCTTAAGAAGAAAACATAGATTTGGTGGAGACAATGAGAAACCTGCAAAGAGAAGTTTTGAACTATAGAGAAAAAAATGTGAGGATTATAAGAGCTCAAGAGGAGAATAACCACATCAAAACTTAGTTGTTACAAATCTTTAACATGTTGAAGAAGAAAATAAACAAAGAATTAGATTCAAGGAAGGAGAAAGAACACAAATCTCATGCTAGGAGAGAGGAATCCAGAAGTGCTAGGAACTCTATAAGTTATATTAGAAATCAATAACACTCACCAAGGACCTCAACTACAAGGGCACATGAAATTTAAGATCCAGAAAGCAACCCAATTTTGTCTCTTGTCAAACATCACAGAAGGGGGTTTGAAGTATCTGATTTGCAAGCACAGATGAGGAATATCAAGCCTCCTCCACTTGATGGTGATCATAATAAATATTCATATGAAGAATCTTGCTTGTTGGGAATGAGGAAATACTTCTAATTGAATAATTATTCACCAAATGTAGAAGCCATATTTGCAATCTACCATTTTCAAGGAAAAGCATCAATGTGGTGGGACTAACTCAATCAAGTTAAGAACATTGATGAGAAGACCAGGATCTCATGGAGGCAGTTCGAAAAGTATTTTCAAAATAAATATTTGTTATAGAATTACTATGACAAGAAAATGGAAGAGTTTTTTGAACTCAATCTTGGAAGTATGACCATGGATGAGTATGAGAGGAAGACTCCTTGAATTTTTGTGGTATGTTGGCTTCATAAAGGATGAGAAGGTTGAAATTCAAATATTTCTAAGTGGGATACCTTCTTTCTACAATGATAAGATACATTTTGATGAGCCCAATACATTGGAAAAAACCATAATAAAAGAAAAGTATTTATAATAAGAATAAAGGAAGGCCTACTTTCCAAAAGGCTTGGGATGACAAGAAGAAAGGAAAGGTGGGGAAAATAAATAAATGGTATAAGATTCCATTTTTTAGAAACAATTATCAAGGGAAAGAATAAAAAAAGGCATCCATGATGATAGAATATTTGGGAAAGAGGCCAGGACAACAACCCATAAAATGTTGGGGATGTGAGGGAGATCACTTTTATAGAGATTTCCCTCACAAAGGAGATATGATGAGGATTTTTGAAAATATCCAATAGGTTGATACTACTTGATGTAGGAGCATCTACGACGTCATGAAGCGAGCCAGCGTGGAGGAAAGAGAAGAATAGCTGGACAACACTAGCGCATACCTTTTTGAATCACGATGAAGATTGTTGTGTCGTCATATGGATGAACGCATTCATATGAAGCGCACTTGTATTGTAATGTAGATAAGAAGACATTAAATAGTTTTAATGCTGGTAGATAGGGTTAGCTGTAGATTAGACAGTTTCATTTCCAGGAGGGAAAACGAATATAGGCACCCTCCTTGTACATTGTATTCATGATCCTGATTATTATTCAGCATTAGCCTAGAGGAGCAGGAGGAGAGCAACTAAGAGAACTGGTGAAGAATCCCCATGTATAGACCTTGAATTAATAGTAAAGCTTTGATTCAAATTCCATGGCTGTGATTATTCTCTGTGTGTTGTTGATATTATGCTGTTGCATATTTGCTTCTTGCTTTGCCTATTGTCTATATGTTGCATATGTGATTGCATGGCAGGTTCGAAATCTGAGGGAATGAGTCTCAATTGTTTCTCTGTCTAAGCCCGGAGATTCCTGCATAGAGTGCAGTGGAATTCCTCCGCATAGAGTGCGTTGAGGAGGTTGGACAGATTAACTCTCATTCTCATTTGCCCAGAAGTTGTATGGGTATATTCAGACCGTGCAGGTGAGTGCAGGTTGAATTGAAGACTCAGAGGCAAGCCTGGGAGGAGGAGAACAGGGAAGCCCTGATTCCATTCCATGGACATGTTTATCTTCTACCTACTGTTGGCATTGTGACTTTGCATCTTATCTTCCTGTTACTTACTTCTTTCATATGATGCTTACGTGATTCTATGGAAGAACTGAGTACAGAGGGGCCGGAGTAGGAAACTGGTAAAAGTTCAGGAGGGATAGTACCTTTGCTTCGCTCGCACAGGACGAAGGGGGTGAAGTGGAGAACTCTTCAAGGGGGAGAGAATCGATGACTTGAAGTCTTGAGAAAGATTTAACCTTCAAGTGCAAGAAGAACCTGGTTGAAATCGCATATCGGCACGTCGGGGTTGGCAAGTGCGAGAGCTGCATGCACGTCGATATCGCTGATAGCGATTTCCAGTTTCCGTGGAAGCACCGACTTTCGGAGGGACACGTGGCACGTACTCTCGGGACGTCGGGTCTCGGAAGTTGATAGGCAAGCAACTGGTCTCGTAAGTTGCGAACTTGCGAGGGGAAAAATAGCGATACTCGGGTATCGACGACTCGGGCCTCGGAAGTCGAAGTGGGTTTATCTGGGATTCGCGGGAAGTGAAGCTGCGGGACTTCAGGATTGTGAAGTCTCGGCACCTCGGTACATCGGGTATCGGGAGCTGGGGTCCCGAGTGGTTGGGAGCGCGAGAGGCGAGGTTCTGACCCCCGAAGTAAGGAAGAAGAGAACTGAGAGGAGCGAACTGTGGGGTTAGAGAATCCGATAGGGAGAAGGAGAACCATTGAGTTCTTCGGGCCCGTGGAAAGTGAAGGTCCTGGAAGTGTGACCGACCGCCGAGGGGAGGTTGCGTCAGAGTGGTATCAGAGCTTGAAGATCTTGTCTGTATATTTCAGGCAGGAGGAGTGAAAGAGGAGAGAAAAGCACTCTGATACTCACGACTTGCGTCAGAGTGGTATCAGAGCGGGAGTATCTTTGCTTTCTGGAACAGAGACAGAGAAGAAACATAATTCCGCCCAGAAGAGAAAGGCAGTCACCTGATCGTGAGGACAGGGATGCCCGAAGAAGGGGCAGGCCAACAGGTAATGATGAGATGGAGCGAGAGATGAGAGATCTCCGAGCCAGACTCGAAGAAATAGAGACCACCCAGAGACGTGGTGCTGGTGCAGCAGAGTTCAGTGATCCCGAGATTGAAGAGGAAGCTGGACATGCTGAAGAAGAAGTCACGGCAGAAGATGCATCAACCGAGAGGTTGATTAGAGCCATTTCGAGGATGAGCTCGAAGACGAAGATGGGCATTCCCGTCTATGAGGGAAGTCTAGATGTAGAGGAATTGATGGATTGGATCCGAGCATTGGATACCTACTCTGATTACGAAGACATCGAAGAGGACAAGAAGGTAAGGCATGTCGTCACGAAGCTAAAATGACATGCAGCTTTATGGTGGGACGAGCTGCAGGAAGACAGGCATTCCAAAGGCAAACAGAAGATAAAAAGCTGGGATCGGATGATCGCCAAGATGAAGGCGAAATTCATCCCGAGGGATTACCAGATCACTCTGTTCAGGCGCATGCAGAACCAGAGACAGAAGTTGATGAAGGTGAAGGAATACACCGAGGAATTCTATAGGCTCAACATCACAGCTGGTCATCAGGAAAGTGATGACGAAAAGGTGGCAAGATACCTGAATGGGCTGAGGTATGATATTCAGGATGAGTTGAGCATGGTTACCATCCGAACAGTTGAGGATGCGTACCAGATGGCTCTAAAGGCCGAAGAGAAGCTGAGCCGCAAGCAGGGACAACGAGGACGGGGCCGAAGCCAGCCCAGAGGCAAGACGGTTGCCCAGGAGAGAACTCATAAGCCCAAGGAGGATTGGAAGAGGCCTCAAGGAAAAGCTGAAAGAGGTGGAACCTCATAGCAGAGGCAAAATGATGAGCCAAGGAGGCAACAAGATGGTCAACAAGGAGGATATGCTGACGTGAACACATTTCCTCGTACCCGAGGTCGAGGCAGAGGTCGAGGAGGAATTATCACGTGCTTTACATGTGGTAAAGATGGACACAAAGCCGTTGACTGTCCAGAGAGGCAGGTGGACGGAGGAAAATCTCACATCACTGAGGCACAGAGGCATGATGCTGAGAGCGAAGATGCGGACAGCGGTAGATCGCTTGGGACGCACAAAATTCTTTTGGCACCTGAGAAAGAGGTGGACAACTCAGTGCAAAGGAGCAGACTGTTTAGGACAGCTTGCATAGCCAAGGATAGAAAATGCAAAGTCATAGTTGACAGCGGGAGCACTGACAATCTCGTTTCAACCGAGATGGTCGAGAAATTGGAGCTGACGACAACTAAGCACCCGAGCCCGTACAAAGTCTCGTGGTTACAGAAAGGACACCGGGTAAGTGTCACTAAACAATGCTTAGTTAAATTTAAAATTGGGAACTATCATGATGATATTTTATGCGATGTTATTCCCATGGATGTGTGCCATATACTGCTGGGTAGACCATGGCAGTATGATAGAAATGTTATTCATAATGGGAGGATGAACACATACACCTTGGAGAAGGATGGGAAAATCCATAAACTGTTGTCGATAAAGGATAAGGAAGCAAAGCCTGAAGTGAGCAGTGCCATACTTCTCATGAGTGGGAAGGAGCTTCTCATAGAGCTGGAGAAGAATGAGGATCCACAATTCTTTGTTGTCAGGAAGCCAAGAATTGTCCTGACAAGTACAAGAGTGGACGACTTGCCAGAGGAGATTCAGCAACTGCTGGGAGAGTTTGCTGACATCATCGTGGACGAACTACCTCGTTCGTTGCCACCGATGAGGAGTGTGAGTCATCACATCGACCTCATACCCAGAGCAAGTTTGCCGAATAAGGCAGCATACAGGTTGACGCCTCAGGAGAATGAGGAAGTCAAAAGCCAGGTACAGGATCTGCAGGATAAGGGACTAGTCAGGGAGAGTCTTAGTCCGTGTGCCGTTCCAACGGTACTGAGTCCGAAGAAGGATGGAGGCTGGAGAATGTGTACAAACTCCAGGGCGATAAATAAGATCACCATCAGGTACAGATTTTCGTTGCCGAGAATGGACGACTTGATGGATTGCCTAAGTGGGGCAAATTACTTTTCCAAAATTGATCTCAAGAGCGGATATCATCAGATCTGGATGAGAGAGGGAGACGAGTGGAAAACAACATTCAAAACAAACGAGGGTTTGTACGAGTGGCTGGTCATGCCGTTTGGGCTGACAAACGCACCAAGCACATTTATGAGGCTGATGAATGAAGTCTTGCGGGAGTTCATTAGCAAATTTGTGGTCGTATACCTGGATGATATTTTAATTTTCAGCAAGACAAAGGCTGAACACTTGAGGCATTTAGCTATTGTGATGAGAAGGCTACAGGAGGAGAAGCTGCTGATAAATTTGAAGAAGTGTTCCTTCATGCAGACAGAACTCATTTATTTGGGTTTTGTAATCTTTGCAAATGAATTGAAGATGGATCATGAGAAGGTTGAAGTAATCAGGAATTGGCCATCGCCAAGAAATGTTTTTGAGGTAAGGAGATTTCACGGTTTGGCAAGCTTCTACAAAAAATTCATTCGGAATTTTAGTGGAATCAGTGCCGCAATGATGGACACTGTGAAGAAGCAGCATAAGGTTTTCCATTGGACAGCAGAGGTTGAGAGGAGCTTCAATCTGTTGAAGCGAAAGATAACCGAGCAGCTAGTGTTAGTGCTGCCTGATTTTCAGAAAACCTTCCAAGTGAAGTGTGATGCCAGTGGGTATGCTGTTGGAGGAGTTTTAAGTCAAGATGACAGACCTGTTGCATACTACAACGAGAAGCTGGATGATGCAAAACTGAAGTACTCCACATATGATAAAGAGTTCTATGCCATCATACAGGCATTGAAAAAATGGAGGCATTATCTCATACCCAAAGAGTTTGTCCTGTACAGTGACAACCATGCGTTGCAGTTCGTGAGTCAGCAGGAGAAGTTGAATCAGAAGCATGCAAAGTGGGTAGAGTACATGTAGACTTTTACATTCGTGATCAAGCACATTTTGGGGACTGCGAACAAGGTAGCTGATGCCTTGAGCAGGAAATGCTTGTTGCTGCAGGAATTCAGGGTCAAGACTTTGGGTTTTGAAAACTTTAAGGATATGTATGCAGATGATGTTGATTTCGGTGAAGCATACGAGGCAGCCGAAAATCCGGTGCTCAGGGATAGGAGCCCGTGGCTGGAGTATCTAACCCTGGATGGATTGTTGTTCAAAGGCAATCAACTGTGCATTCCGAATTTCTCTATGAGAGAGAATTTAGTGAAGGAGAAGCACAGCAGGGGCCTAGCAGGTCATTTCGGACATGACAAAACATTCGCCAAGCTAAGAGAATCATATTTTTGGCCAAGCATGCGTGCAGAGGTGAAGAGATTTGTTGACCGATGTAAAATTTGTCAACACGCGAAGGGCCGAAAACAGAATGTTGGGTTATATCAGTCATTGCCCATACCCGAGAGGCCATGGGAAGCCATTAGCATGGACTTTGTGTTGGGTTTACCAAGAACACAATGAGGAGTTGATTCCATCTTTGTTGTGGTGGACAGATTCTCGAAGATGGCACATTTCATTCCGTGTCATA
>SNQJ01S0082869.1:35060-49233 GCA_010110895.2 Picea sitchensis
GACTTGAAGTCTTGAGAAAGATTTAACCTTCAAGTGCAAGAAGAACCTGGTTGAAATCGCATATCGGCACGTCGGGGTTGGCAAGTGCGAGAGCTGCATGCACGTCGATATCGCTGATAGCGATTTCCAGTTTCCGTGGAAGCGCTGACTTTCGGAGGGACATGTGGCACGTACTCTCGGGACGTTGGGTCTCGGAAGTTGATAGGCAAGCAACTGGTCTCGTAAGTTGTGAACTCGCGAGGGGCGAAATAGCGATACTCGGGTATCGGCGACTCAGGCCTCGGAAGTCGAAGTGGGTTTATCTGGGATTCGCGGGAAGCGAAGCCGCGGGACTTCAGGATTGTGAAGTCTCGGCACCTCGGTACATCGGGTATCGGGAGCTGGGGTCCCGAGTGGTTGGGAGCACGAGAGGCAAGGTTCCGACCCCCGAAGTAAGGAAGAAGAGAACTGAGAGGAGCGAACTGTGGGGTTAGAGAATCCGATAGGGAGAAGGAGAACCGTTGAGTTCTTCGGGCCCATGGAAAGCGAAGGTCCTGGAAGCGTGACCGACCGCCGAGGGGAGGTTGCGTCACTACTGAGGAAGTACATAACATAATTCCAAGGATTTATGTAGCCTTGTACAACAAGCAAGTGGAATACCAATCTCATATGATTGAAGTAGAAGGTAATATTGATAATCAGTTCATAGCCATTTTAATTGATTCTAGAGCTAGCCATAGTTACATAAATCCTAATATTGTTAAAATATTTCATTTGAAAAAATAAAAAACATGGAAAATATTGGTTGGTTCATATAGGAATAGGAGCTAAGAGAAGAATCGATGAGATAGTTAAAGATTTTCCAGTGGAAATGAATGGAGTTAGCAGACAAGAAGACTTGAATATCACACATTTGGGTTCATATGATTTATTAATTGGTATGGAATGGTTGGACAAGAATCATGTTGTCCTATATTTCTACAAAAATGAATTCACTTATCTTGATTAGGAAGGGAAACACGAGAAATTTTAGGGGATTCCAAGGGTTATATCCATTAATAGAGAAATTTCATCCATCTAGTTGAAGAAGAGTTTCAAGAAAGGGTTCCAAATTTATGCAATTCATATGGAATGGGAAGCCAAGGATAAAATGACAAGTATTCAATACCATGTAGTCTTGAAAGACTATGAGGATGTATTTGGGGATATTACATGGTTTCCACCAAAGAGATATATTGATTTCACTATTGATTTGATGTTTGGAGCTACCCCAGTGTCCGAGACTCCTTATAGGATGAGCACACCTAATCTAAAATAATTGTATATGTAGCTTGAAGAAATTTTGAATAAGGGATAAACATGCCCAAGTGTCTCACCCTTCATTTCCCTATTTCTATTTGTGAAGAATAACAATAGAACATTAAGATTATGCATTGATTTCGAGAATCTGAATAATGTTACCATCATGAACAAGTATCCTTTGCCAAGGATAGATGATATTTTTGACTAGCTGAAAGATGAAAATATATTTTCCAAGGTTAACCTCAGGTTAGGTTACCATAAGGTGAGAATCAGGGAAGGAAAGGTTCCCAAGGGAAACATATAACAAACTGAAGTTGAAGAAGATAGGACCGTGCAAGATCCTAAGGAAATTTGATGCCAATGCTTATGAGATAGAGTTTCCTGAGGATGTGGGTATATCACCCATATTCAACATTCAAGACCTGTATCCTTACAGGGAATCAAAGGATCAAAAGAACAGAAAGATATCCAGTGGGAGAAACAGATGCAAAATGACGAAAATCTGCAGATGGAAAAGATCATAGATCAGAGGACTGGTAAGAAGACGAGGAGGAATACTTATTTTGAATATTTGGTAAAGTGTAAAGGACACCTAATAGAATATGTCAGTTGGGTAAATGAAGAAGATATTCAGAAACATGGAAGGTGAGTGCAGGAGCTCATGGACATGAGTCCATGAATTTTTTTCCAGAGGAGTATGATGTAGGAGAATCATCATCAAAGCACAAGTGGGGGACAAATCATCTCCATAACGTACATTTTGAAGTGATTTTGAATTTAAGAGGGCATGTCACGCAAATATTTGAAAAGATTGTAATTAAAGAAGGTCTTAAATGTTTAGAGGTTGAACCATCGCATGAGATCGATGGAGATTGTATTTTCTTTAATGTAGTAGATAAAAGTATAGATCTGAAGCATTTTCTCTTATCTGTCTATACCGATCATTTATTGTAATAAGACTTAGTAGTTGAAAGACTTTAATTTGATAAGATATCACTAATGTAGTCAGAGGGAAAATCTCGATGAGCTCCTTTTGTATAAATAAATGTATTTTTGCCCAAATAAAGTTGTTGAAGAGTCGCAGAGAGTTGATGAAGATTATTGTAGGTGAATATTGTTGAATCGTATCGATTTGTATGAGCCCATGTACATTTCATTTGAATGAATATAACAAAGAAGCATTGATCCCAAATGTCTAGCATTGTTATTATTGTGTATATTTGAATGAATGGTAGGTTTGTGTTTAATTATGTTCTCTATTATTATGTTTTATTATGTTATGAATGCATTACATGGTTGAATGTATGAATTTGTGAGGATTATATAAGTTTCATTTTTTTCTCTTCCACAAGCAAGTGCAAGGAGTGCATAGTGTCCGCAAGGTGTGTGTTGATAGAGTCTAGCTTGAATTGGAAGCTCAGAAGAGATAATGTGGAGATTTTATTTGTAAGGAGTGCATAGTTTCCACAAGGTGTGAGTTGACATAGTCTGTTTTGACTCAGAAGCTTAGGAGTGATAACTTGAAGTTGTTTGCAAAGAGTGCAGAGGACCTCGCAAGGTGTGTGCAGGAAGAAACACACTTAGTGTCATATTGTTCAGAAGGAACAATCGAGTCGTGTAAGTAACTGTTGCAAGGTGTGCACAACCACTCACAAAGAAGTTGAGTCACGGAAGAAGACCTGCCGCAAGGTGTGCACAGAGTCAAAATTAGACTAAGTGTCGAAGAAACGCGTTGAGGATTTAGAGGTTTCGAGGAAGAACAAGCTCAGAAGTGGTAGCGGGTGAGAATTCTTCAATAGGGAGGAGCCCTTTTAATATTCCCAAAATTAACAAGAAGGATTTGTTCTAAGGAAGGGGGATCATTCCAGACCGTTAGATCTAGGAGAGTTGCACGAAGATTATCCTTGGATTCCTTCGACACTTCGAGCATTTAGAGGTTTAGAAGTGTTTAAGGAGGGGGGATCTCCGAAGTCCCAAAGACGCGAAGAAATCCTAGACATTGGATCCAGGAAGGACAAGTGGTAGAGATCCACATACTTTGGAGGAAAATCCCTTCAGAGGAAAGCGAGAGTGGAATATCCAAAACTCTCGAAGGCCGGATTAGCAGAGAAGATCATGATCATCGATCTGAGGAGGTCACTTTTCATCAGATCGAGGGAAGTTAATCCTAGCCATCAGGTTGTGTGAACATGTGGCTTTAGATATCTCACTTTATTGATAGGACACTTTGGGAGAAATAGGAGAGTGGAATCCTTAAGGTCGTAAGTCCCAAAGTTATAAAGTATATCACAGTCGTTGGTTGTCAAGGGAGTGTGGGTTGTAGATCTGGTCCAGGTGTTTTCATCGGTTCAGAGCTCGAGTAAAGAGGGGTTAGTTGCATCCAAAATAGTTGAAGCCCGAAGTTGCAAAGGAGGGTTGGCCCGAGGTTATATCCCACGGTCATAAAGAAGAAGTTCCTAGCAAGAAGAGCTAGCACTCGCCAATTAAAGTTACCAAAAGTGCTAGAAAAAGGGCGTGCAGGTGAAACAATCCTGCATGGGAAACCAAAAGGGGCCTGTGTAAATTGATCCTATGGGCTAGAAGAGTCCCGAAGAGCTGATTCGGCTCAGTATTTTTTAAGATACTTGACTGGGAGGTCGTGCAACCTCGAGGAGAGAAGGGGGTATGCATCACACCCCTTCTAAAGGAGATAGCTTAAGGATTTGATAATTCAATAGAAGGTTATCTCTCTTAGTCTAATCTCATCTTTGATGTCTTATGTGGGTGAAAGAAGTTTATGGATGTGTTTTTGTGTCTTTGATGAGCATTTAATATGGTTGTTACATATATATCAGATCTATCCTTGACTGATAACACTTGTTGTTTGGTGGTTTTGTCACATCTTCTTTATCCATTTTCAAGTGTTATTTGTTGCCTAGACTCCATATCCCAAGGACAAGGCACTAGGTCTTGCTTGGATTCTCACGTTATATCTTTAAAGACAAAGAGATTACCATTCTGCAGATCTGGTTTCCACAAAACAAGAATTGGAACCCCAAGAGAATTATTGAGCCCACATATCAATTTTGACTAGGTCAACCTTAATCACACCTTTTAATACAATAAAAGTATAAATAATATGACTCTAGCCATAATTACAATTAGCAATAATGATACATGATCCATTTCCACGTGTAGAGATAATAGTGTAATAAATCCAATAGTGTTAGACTACCCCTTATGCTAAACTACCCCACTATTAGGGAATTCATGAGCTACGAATAATCATTTGATGGGTGACCATATGAATATGAAGGAGTTTTCGTTAAAATATTGACAAGAACCTTAGACTACAACATCCTTCTCAAACATGACTACATACATGCTATTCATGTCATCATCTCTAATATTTTTTGGTGATGCATTCCCCCATGAGGCCTACATCATCACTATTGACCAACTCACATTAGGTAAACACTACCCAAGTTCCCCTTCATCTTATTATTCTAATTAACCATATTCCCCTTCAAGTATTTTCATAGGTGAATTCTATGTCAAAAACATCTACACTAAGCAACTTCTATCACTAGCCTTTCCTTCACCAACACCTTCTCTAGTGATAAATGATCTAAATTGGATCCATGAAAAATATTGGTTATCGATTCAGATGTTGTCAGGATCAATACATTAATAATTCTAGCAGTAGAAACAAGGATGATGACTATTGACAATGTAGGACATGGGGTTGATGGGATGAAGGGCTCCCTTTCCATTCATAACACAGGATCAATACATTAATAATTCTAGCAGTAGAAACAAGGATGATGACTATTGACAATGTAGGACATGGGGTTGATGGGATGAAGGGCTCCATGCTATGTCAACTGGTGTCTGCACCCGTGATCTAATATTGTATTACCAACTTAGGCATGGAGAAAAGAAAAGGAAAATGTATTATATATATATATATATATATATATATATATATATATATATATATAAAGTATATATATATATCAAAGAAAATAAAACATGAGAACCATACTAAAAAGATTAATTGGAAAAGATAAAGGAGAAGTCCAATTCTATGCTTGGGGTAAGTTATGGAGTTGGGGGACAACTAGCCTTATAGTTGAACCCCTAGTATTGTCATCCTTCAATAAATTCATGCCCAACTATTTTGTATGGATTCTTTGGCTGAGACTAAGAGGAAATGATGTCCAAATTCCCATGTGAATATTAAGAATGAGCCAAAGAGATAGAAGGATTTGTAACCTTCAAAATTATCAAGAAATAAAGGATTAATCAAAGTCAATTAAATGTTGTTTTTCCCATTTGGGTTTCCAAAGTAAATAATGTGTCACCGTGTTATGGATTTCTATGTGATTGTGGTGTAAATAAAGATGAGATATACAATAAAGCGAATACCTCATTTAAATCAAAAGTTTTATTTGAATTACACTCCTCTCCTATGGTGGTTCTTTCTAGCTTTCAAAAAACATATGATAGGATTAAGCATTCTTTCTTTTGGAAAGGCATGAAGGACATCCAGAAATTTGAGGTAGAATGTGATACTTGTCAATGGTGCAACTATCTATACTATTCGTCACAAGCGGGATGAACTAAATCTAAAGAAGCAAATATAAATCTAAATCCCACACAAACAATGCACATCATCTCCCAAGATCTTAGATGCTTGGGTTGACATAATAAATGCACAATTAATTTAATCATTGTTGTTATTATTAGTAGTGTGCCATTTTTAATAGGGAGATTATTTGACCCATTAGGATACAAGTTGCACTCTTAGGCCATTTGCATTCCCACCATTAGAATATTTGAAACAAATTAATCATAAAAAATATATCATTATTTCAGTGTCCTTATCAATACTATGTACATATTCAAATGAATAAGATGACAGAAATTTGGAACTCTTGAAACCCACAAACAAGTTGGTCTCATACAAACAAGAATGTAAAATTTAAATCCAAACTTGAACAATTCAATCTCTTAAATTTCATGTTTACCAATGCCTTCAAATTGCTAGGATGATATCCATGGAGCCACAAATTGATGCAAAAATTGTATGTCAAGACCAATAGAACCAATACAACCAAAGAGTATTGAATCAATATATACTAAGACTAAGTGTATAATAAATTTACATTCACAGAGATATACAAGCCATAGAAATAGACTTGTATATATTTTCAGATGAAAAAGTACCCATACTGTCAATGCATTGTATGCATCATTACATGTTCAACTATATAATGTACATCTAATTGTCTTATAAAATTATTACACATCATCAATTTGTTTTAGTCTTCTTTTGTGTTTTCCAATTCTTAAGTAATTCATCCATATTCATGTCTTCGTTTACTGGATGATATTCAGTAGTTGATGTTTCTTTATTCCTTTCACGTCGAGCACATTTGGTATCATACCCATGGTGTGGAGGCTGTTGTGAGGGGCCATCACCTACAAAAAAAAATATTAAATTTATATGGCCAATTTTTAAATATCATTGAAGTAGTTCATCATTATTAAAAAAAAACTCTACAATGTAATTGTTTACCTGGTCCACTAGTCGACAACGTTGGAATGGTTTCCATGCTCACCTAATCTTCAGGTCAAGGAGGATTAACTACAACATTCTCTACCATTGAAATGACAAAATTTATAAGGACAAAATCGTAAATGTATAAGTAATAAAAATTAGAAGTAAAAAATTTATAAGTACGAAATTATTAAGTATATGATTAATATACATCCATTTTACTATCATGGGCCTCAATCACAAGAACATCTTGCGGCTTCACCCCACTGAGATGGGGTTGTTGGGGAGAACCATGATCTTCTAGCCACGTTGCACTATCAACGCTCTATTGTCCAGTACTAATGGTTTCGTTGATAGTGTTTCTCCCCTAATTAAAACAAAGTAAGACATTAAAGTTATGGATGATATCAAACATTTACGTATTTTATAAGTAATGAAAGGTTAAAGTGGACTAATTTGTATTTACCTTATCCCGCAAACTGGATCTTGGGGTCTTCCCCATTATTTTCCTATAATCAACCAGGACTTTATAGTCGTACTTGTAACCAAGTTGGAGGTCTTCCTCCGTGGTTTCAGTTACGAAGTCGTCGCCCCGCATTGCATAAGAGTATGTATTTTTAATGTTTTTGGTTGCAATTACCTTAAATTTGTAAGGCGATACAAATAATATTCTTAAGATGTTTGGGTACTTACGATTTGTGACTGTAACCTCGAGTAGCCACCCTGGCCTAACTTGTGTTGTCCATATTTGACAATCCTTTCTTTGGTTTCCTTCGAAGTGTCAGGCGACCTATCATCAAAATTTTTGAGTATGTTATATATAACCACACTTTTATTTAGACCTAAAGAAAATTAAAGCTGGTATTGAAATAAAATATTGCAATTTACCTTGGGGTACCTATTATTTTTTCTCCTAATTGTTTCAATATATTTTATTTTGCATCATCAATGATTGCCTTCCACTCACTCTCTGTAATTGAGGGAGGACACTCATACCTAGGGTTTCTTACCAATCTTCGTCTATAAACATCTTGTGTATATTTTAAATATTCTCCTGCTGTAGAGGTGACCAATTTTTTATTGAACATGTCTACTCCAAAGAGGCCCTTGAGATAATCCGTAAGCTCTTTTTTGAGGTTGGAATTATGGAAATTCCACCTCATGCATAAGGTTTCCCCAAAAATCAACAAGGCCTTGCTCTTCAGGTGCCTATAAAAATGGTCATTTCCTACACACAAAAATATATGATCATTAATTTAAAAATAATAATCCAGATGATTTGTGTATGAGATGGACAACCTGAAACAATTAAAATATGAAAAACTACCTAGGAGTCTTATTTGTTTTAATGGAAGTGCATTATCGTTGACCAAAAATGTGCACAGAAGGGTCCCCATGCTTGTCACAGGTCTAGCTCCAGGAAATGCAACCATGTCAACCACATCATCATCATCATCTTTGTCACCATCTCTAGAGTCTGATCGATGGGTGGATGTCTTGTTGTGCATGTCATGGATCCTATCTAAATTATGTGTGGAATATGGAGAAGTAAATAGTACTCTAGTAAATAGTATTATGTGGCATCTCTTCAGTGCCACTGCTACCAACACCGGGCTGAACAGGCTCCAAAAATCTCTTTATAAAAAAGAAAATGTTTTTTCGTGAGATAATGAACATATGAGTACATTAGAAAAAAAAACACTTTAAATTATGGTTATTACCTTATATGTGTTAATTTGTGACATAAGGAGATTGATCCTTTCTAGGATGTCAAGAGTTTGATATTGATGGTCTTATAAGCTAGCAAGTTCCTTATTCTCTTTAATGATCTTTTTTTTATTAATACCATCATATCTCAGGGGATGAATACAACCCTTTCTCATTGGCGGAATCATGATCAACATGGCCTACTGACTACATATAATTTCAATAAAATCAATGTTATTTCAGTAAAATTATATAAACAAATAATAACATTCACGTAAAATGAAAGTCGAATTTGATAATTAGTTACATGTTCTGCGACTGGCCCTTTTCCACAATCATCCTGCCACATTATAATATAATTATAACCCCCAAATATTTAAAAAATTGTTAATGATAACAAAAAAACTGATTGCCACCCAAATAAAATCAACCTTAACAATCAACCTCCCACATTTTTATAAAATTGGGACCGTGAAATATTTAAAACAATGTCAAAGATAAAAAAATATATAATGCAATAAGTAGAGGTTGCTTAAAGAGGTGTTGCATAAGTACCCACACACTATTAGTCTATGTTTCTATTCGATTCAAATTGTAATCCACTAATAACTCTTCCCTGAGAGATATATTTTCATTGCCCACAGGACTACCCGATTTTCTTCGCGTCCCTCATATATGAAATTCAGTTTCTTGTTTGATGTCCTGAGTCATGTGATGTTTATAAACCATGCGATATTTCTGGAAGCTTTAGGCCTTTCATCAATATATATAGTCACTCTCTTATTTTTATCGTTGTTTATTAGTTGTATATAATTTACAGTGAGTGCATATTTCCGCATACTTCTCATGTACCGGACCAACCACATCCAATCATTATAATTGTAACACGGTCCGACATAGTCCATCAATTCAATTTATGTATTGTATTTTACAATTATTCCATCCATGAAAAATATCCCCAGGCCATGCAGGGAGGATGGTGCAACGTGATATGTCGTATTGTTGATAATGAAGTCAGTGTCTAATGAAGGAAGTTCCTTAGGTAACCATTGTTTCACCAGATTCTTATACTTGAGTGGGACCTCTATGTGTTCTATTCTCTCATCATCATACGAGCATGATCCTCCTCTGACAAGAAAAAAATCCATGCGTGTACAAAATTTTCTTTTGACCTTTTCACCTCTGGTCCTTGTTTGTGTATCATATCTACTAAATGAAGTTGCATTTCCCTCTATTTTCCCTAAGCTTTCCTCACTCGATGAAGAAATATTTGATAGGTACATGTTTGGTTGTACCTTTATTCGCATGTTCATGTGTTGTTAGTGAGTAGTCCATCCTCATTCTAGTTCCGATTTTTTATTTTTTTTTCCCTATTCAAAGTTCTAATCTTTTTTTTTATATCTTTAGTTTTGGATGCACAATTAGATGGTGCAATTACCAATATTAGTAGGTGCACTCATGCATGCAGTGGATTCCCAACTTAGTGAAGGGTATGAATCTCTAGGTGGGTGCACCTTAATTTTAATCTCTTATCCATGCAAGCAATATGCACTATGGTTAGATTTCACACTACGGAATTTTTTTCCATGCATTTATATTCATTGTACCTCTCTTATTACTAGTTTATAAATTTCCCTCTAACTTCATCTCGTGGAAGTGTTAAGCATAGATAATGTTGGAATACCATGATCCTTGGGATTCTATGGATATGGTAGAGACTACCAATCATGTGTTGTTAGTAGAACATAAAAAGAAGATGGCCAAGAATTAGGGGTAACACCCCTAATTCCAGGGATTCAAACAAAAATTTTCATTAAAACTATGCTTGTTGTAGATGAATTGCAAAGAAAAATGTCATCACCTTTCTATATGGAACAAAATGGACCCTAAAGAATGACCATTTGTGTTAGAAAAATAGGATCGCAAATCAATAAAATAAAACAAACGAATAAATAAAACACATAAGATACATAATACAATAGAGACACAGATATACGTGGTTCACCCGGTCTGGGATACGTCCACCAATGAAATTTCCAGGTCCTTCCTTTATTATTATCCATCAAATGAAGGGATACAAACTACAACACACTCGTTGTAACTTCCTCTTCTTCTCTCACAGTCTCCTCACTCAGAATACAATATTTGCAATGATAGATAGCCACAATACATTTCCCTAAATAAAAGAGGGTTTTCTTCTAGGGAAAAAAACCCTAACATAACTTCTACCGTTAGATTTCCGAACTTATAATGAACGATCCATATTTACAATGTAATTACAATATACATTTACAAGACAATTTTTCCTTGGGGGGCTTCGCCCCCAAACCCCCGTCGAGGGCCCACTTTCCCCCAAACCTTGTAAAGGGGGTAACCCTCCTCTGCACTCCCCCGTGTGGAGGAGTGTACATTCTTTCCGGTGTAAATTATTCATGGAGTATAAACACAGCTGGAAACAAAGACCTATCAATTAGGAAGATAATCAGGCTCCACAACCAACAATTTGTACTAGATATGCTTATTCAAGTTGAAGAAATTCTCATAGAAAGAGTGAATCCAATAATGCAAGTAACCCACACAAGTGGTGGAAAATACAAATACAGTATTCACACTATCAATTTCCCATAGGACATGAGTACAATTTTCAATTACTTGCCTCACAAAATTGAGGACTTGGAAATCTTGCTCATGAGAAGGAACAACTCTTACCAAATATATTATGAGTTTTTTGTTAGTAGATATCGTGTTATGGCAAGTTTGAAGTATAAATTAGAAAATGATTATTATTATAAGGATGTCCAACTAACCTAACCACAATTTATTATTTTCCTATTGAACTTACAAACATACCTTCCATGATTCCCCTTGTCACAAGCAATATTCAAGAACCACAAAATAGCCACATGCAACTTCATGAGGGATACACTGCCTCTGTTAACCCATAAGAATAGAAACCATTATATTTTGTAGACATGCTCCCAAATGCATGTAGAGAGGTAGAAGAAACAAGGATCTGCTTTCAATCTAGAGATTACAGATCCACTAATTCCATCGATTGACCACTAAGTACATTGATTGACCTAAGGGTTGGAGTGCACCTATAAATCCTAAAATACATATGAAGACATTCCCATGTACTTGATACTCAAATTAAGAAACAAAAATTGACAATATTGATAGTAGGGTGAATGAATTACAAGTGAGGAGGGGGATCCCTTTCTAATATGAGTCTCATACTAAAAACTCTCCTCTACCTTAGTGGTGAGTCATTAATGCACAGAACTAACATAACTCCATTAAGTATGTCGGCCATATGTCTAGTACTCCTAGTACAATATATTTTTGTTGTTCTTTTTAAAATTCATTCGATAGTACACACGTGCCCGCATCAAGTACTGCAAGGGAATATTTTTATGGTGTTGATTAAACAATGAATGAAAAAGAGGGATTTTTCATCAAAACTATGAAGAACATATAACATTTTATATACAATGTAGAACCTGAAAGAAAAATGAAGAAAGGTTGATGTGCCAAACTTAAAAATTGTGTCAAGCTATTTGTGTACATTGAAATAAAAATAGGGTTTATGGTTTACATGATGAATTGATGATGGAAACAAGTGGCTAGTGTGTGAGTCAAATAATTTGAGTCCAGAAACCCTCCCATATTGTTAAGGCATGTGAATAATCTATCCATGTCAAATTTCAATGCATACAAAAACAGTTTGAAATTTTTTTAACGTTGGCCCCATTCACATGTCATTGTTGTTGACCATATGTCTAGTACTCCTAGTACAATGTATTTTCGTTGTTCCTTTTAAAAAAAATTCTATAGTACACATGTTCCCGCATCTAGTACTACAAGAGCATATTTTTATGGTGTTGATTAAACATTGAACGAAAAAGAGGTATTTTTCATCACAACGGAAATTTCAAACGAAACCAGGCCGAGATCGGATATATAGATCAATGGGTGTGTGATTCATATTTGAGTTTGGAAACACACATTCTTCTTTCCACATAACTTATGGGCCAAAGTCCCATGTTTTCAAACATTTTCAATGAAAACTCTATATAAATGACAAACATGTTCATCGAAACTTTGTTGATGCAATACTATGACAACAATGATGACATCTACGATCATGATGGTATAAACATGAATGAGCTTATTTTGGTTTCAAGAATAATTTATCCTCTACTGAACAAGGCCAACCACGTGAAGATGGAAGATCATATGGCCCCTCCCCTCCCCCTCACATCATTCTTAATTCCCCAATACCCAATCTATAAAATAGAAAATAATCGAAAGCAATGTCCTAGTAAGATTCATGCATAGAAACTACAAAAACAAAAAATCATGAAGGTAAATGAAATTATGTGTTTGTGAATGATATTTTTAGTTTACCACGTACTTTAGTATATTGGTGACTATTTTCAGGTTTCAGATAATAATTAAACAACATGTAACATAGGATATAAAAGCATCGTATAAAACTTAAAAACATGTAATTAACCTATGACATAAGTAAATTATTTTAAGAGAATAATTCATACAAATTAAAATATATAGTCACGTACCTGATCCAACTCAACATCTGTATAATAATTAGTATTCTATATCTTTTTGTAACATCCCTCTCTTGCACACTGAGAAAAATTATTCTTTGAGGACACTTGCTCGCAAGTGATCTAGATTACTATACTATTAAACATTTGATTTTGATTATGAGACGTTATGGGTTGATGACATGTTGTTTTACTGCATTAACATAGGCAGGTTCTATTGACTTGGTTTTACTGAGTGTGTAGGATCTTGGACCTCGAGGATTCAAAGGCATCGATGGAATCCCTTGGACTCTGGATCGAATCGGGGGGTGTACCATTGTGGTTTTATTGTTTTATATGTGATATTAGTGCATTTGATTAGATGATATGATATGGATATATTCTGACATGATTCGTTGATGATGCAGGTTGACGGTATCTTATCGACCAGACTCACATGTGGAGTAAAGGGGTCATGCACGACTACCAGAGAGGTTGAGGGAGAGGTGTGGACAACATCCCTGCCACAAGCTACTAGCACTCCCATCGTGGCTCAAACTGTAGGTTAACGTTTACCTAGTTCGAGAGGACCCATGATGTCGTGAGGGTAGACTACGACAGTCGCTCATGATGATTCTAAGGGGTGTGCAATAAGGCAGAGGCCTTATTCCTTAGAGGCCCTTAGTCTCCCACAAGTTCACCTGGCGGAGTATTGACTCCAGGGGGTTTTGATGTCTACCAAGTCAGTCAAGAGGTGAGTGGCACCCTTGGAGCACGTGGTGCATTCTGAAGGGCACGTCACGCAAGAAAAATGGAAAGAGGTGAGTGGAACCCTTGGAGCACGTAGTGCATCCTGAAGGGCACATCGTGCATGGGAAATTGGTGAGGCGAGTTTCACCCTTGGAGAACCTAGTGCGTCCTGAAGGGCACGTCGTGTTATTAATGATAAATGAATGAACCCAAATGGCCTTAGGATTAATAACGTGATGATAAATTTTTAAAACAAATTCCCTAATAAATTGTTGCCCACGAAAATTAAATTCTAGGTCTAATTTACTAGTGGCAGAATTTTCTCTATCCTTAATTAAAAAAAAAA
>SNQJ01S0082870.1:20835-38454 GCA_010110895.2 Picea sitchensis
TATAGACAAGTGCGAAGGTGACGAAGATGGTAGAGAGAAAGGAAAGAATGACAAGCTCTGAAAAGTGGTTGGATGGGATTCAAAAAAGGGTTATAGGGATACTCAGGAAAAGTGAGTGTTGCATGGTCAAATTTTATGTATCGAAATTTTTGAGTGCAAAATGTGTAAAACAAAAGAGATCATGATGGGGCAGTTCAGCGACCGGTTTGTATATTTGCAGAATTTTGGCAAAGTGGCTAAGTATGGAATAGTGAAATTGCTAATAGCATGCCTAGAAATAAGATCTTATAAATAATTGGCAATTGCTAATTGCAAAGGGGCACGGGCACATGAAACAATGACTAGGAACTAAATATTTCTTCAACCCGCCAAACCGACGGTCTGCCAAAGAAATTCAAAGAAATGGTGAAGTATGGAAAGTGGAGAGATGAGATTCAAAATAGGGTGACAATATTTCCGCAAAATATGTGAGGACCCGATGGTTAAATTGTATTTCTCGGAAGTTTTCAGTGCAAAATGTATACGATGAAAGAGGTCATGATAGGTGGACCATAATACGGAAGAGGGTATGATCTGATTTCGATCGAAAATTTGTATATCACGGAAGTGAAGGTACTATTCACAGGCCATGGGAGAAAAAAAGTACAATCTAGAGCCCACCTACCGAGAATTCATGGTCGGAGACGTTTCTGGGTATGGAATGGGGAAGCTGCCCATGTGCCCAGCCATACATTTTTGAAAAACTGAATAAGTGACGAAAAAGATAAAGTTCATGGAAAAGAGAAAGGGATATTTGGCCAAGTATAGAAAATGGAAAACAAGGACCAACATATTCACATCTGTAATAGATATCCCATTTTCATGGAAAGATATATACTTGGAAAGAATTGCGAAGCTGGCAAGAATAGAAAACAGGGACCAGGAATATGATCCACAAGTTTACTTGATTCTTGCTTGTATGCTTCATCTGTCAATTTGTATATCGCGGAACTCTGACGCATATTATTAGCTAGCTATCCCACAAGTCTGACCGCCAATTTGTATAGTGCGGAACTGTGGGTGTTGTTTGCAGGACACAGAACTATAGAGGAAATGATTTGCCCTTTAATATAGCTTCTGTGGCACAAATGTGGTATGGCTCGTTTTAGCACTTTTCCATCTGTAAACAAAGGCAATCTTGAGCCCACCAAACCTAGAGTCTATCTGTCAATTTGTATATCGCGGAGCTCTGAATGTTGTCTGGAGGTCACGTAAAAGTAGAAGTGCAATGTTGACCTAGTCAGTGCGCAAGTCCGCCTGTCAATTTGTATATCGCAGAACTCTGGGTGCTAGTTGTAGGACAAAAATCAATAGAGGGTCGATTTAAAGAAAGGGGAATCTCTTGTTGGAAACGCTTGAATCTTCCAAGCCATGCAACAAGGCATTTTTGGGAAAAAAATGATTAAGTAACTAGGAAGAGAAACTACAGGGAATAAAAGAGTGGGAACATAGAAAGGTGGAAGGCAGTTTTGGTAAGCGTGAATTGGTTTCAAAGAAGCCCCATTGTTGCAAAACCATCATTTTCTACTAATTGTCAGCAAATGCATTGTTGAAGATTAGATTTTATTGCAACCTGTGTGTGTAAGTATTTTCTTGATACATTCTTCCATGACTGTAACATATTAACTTAACTACGATACTTCATTTTCTACTAATTGCCAGCAAATGCTTTGTTGAAGATCATATTTTATTGGAACGTTTGGATGTAATTGTGTTCTTGATACATTCCTCCATGACTGCAACATATTAAATCAAGTATTAAACTTCTTTCATTATGGGTTTTTAGCATTAAAAATTAATAATTGCATGTCTAGAAACAAGAATAATGATTTTGCTGCAAGATTGTACATTGGTATTGCTATGTTCTATCTGCATTACGAATAGAATTGAATGTTGGTTTGAAACTGTGTAAAACATTTTTTTTTTGCATAAAAGGCTGGTGGATTGACACATATAATTGTTAGATGTTCCATATTAGAAAAAATAACCTAAGTAAACATAATATCGAATAAGTACGAGAGCACCGAACCATGCCAATGAGAACATGCGTTAAATCCAGAAAAGAAGAAGCAATGAAGAGTCAAAGGCAATTATTTTTTAATAGCAAATCCATTTAAAAATATAAGAAAAACACTGGGTATTGTACATCTATCCTTAGAAATTGGACCTAGTTCTTTGGGCCAAAACATTGAATATATCTGCAGCAAACACAGGCACGGGATCCGCAGTATGCAANGAATCAGTTGTTACTGTGCTTAAACAATTTATGACTAATCAAAACAATTTTTAATCTCTTCTAAGTGACCATCAATATTATACAAGATATGAACAACATAAATAATGAACATCAATCACACATAAGATATACACAAAGACAGTTTTTCACGAGGAAACCCATAAAGGGATAAAACCTCTTCTTCTTCGAATGATAGGAAGTCTTTTAAGTTCTTTACATCATCTATCTTTGAGCATCAACTCAATGTGAGGCTACTACCTCTGTTTTACAAGATCCAACTTGTTGAGAGCACCAAATATATGGTTTCTCTAGCACCCACTAGAAAGAAGCATCAACTCCCTGAGTGTTCCAGCACCAATTGAATGGAAGCACCTACTTCCACTTATACAAGAACCAACTTGCATACATAAAACTTTATGTTTTCCCAAGCACCACCCTGCCACCCTGTTTTCTAGCCACAACTAGATGAAAGCTTCAACTTCCAGTATTCAAGCACCAACTTGAATAACAGAGGAATTATGTCCTCCATAGAACCACCCTACCTCCCTGATTATAAATAAATGATTAAATAACCAAAAATACAGGTGTCTCAATTCTTACCACTTCTTTTCTGTTCTGGAATTCTTCTCTACTTCTATCTATTCTCCAATTCTAATATGCTTCAAATTTTTCTGCAATTCTGCTCTTGCTTCTGTCTTTTCAGCATCTGTTACTCATCTATGATTTTGATCTCACACTATGCATACTGTAATTTTACCGTTCTTACAGTTCAACTCATTTTTCCAGTTATAACAACCAACTTCACACAGTCACATGCATTTCTCTTTTATGTTATCTCCCTGATTCAGTTACACCTCCAATTTCCGAGGAAACGCATCAGCAACTGAATCGCCAAACGTCCAAGAACTATGATTCAGTTCTGCTAACTGAATCGTAACTGAACAATTAACAATGAGGTGAAAACAGTATCCCTTCGATCAAATTCCCAATTAATCAGCACCGTTGGATTACACCCACAGGGTCTCACGTTTATCCCATATGCCCACTGGTTGTGACCAAGCGCTAAACAGAAAGTGATTTCGTGATTTCACATTTTAGAATTCTTGTATTGACACATCTTGACTCTCCCATGTTGCGATCTCTGAAATGGATCTTAGCTTTTAGCTTCTTCCCTTATCATGACCACTAGTTATGACCAAGCGCTTATCCATAAAGTGTTTTGTGACTCGCAACTTCGGTAATCCTTTGATGAGGCATATCGACTCTCTCAAGTCACTATCTCTAAAATGGAGCTTAGCTACTAGCTCCTTCCCTTCTTGTGACCACTGTCTATGACCAAGCGCTTATCCATAAAGCGCTTCATGATTCACAATTTTGGGGATCTTGGTATGTAGTTTCTTGACTCTCCCAAGTCACGGTATCTAAAATGGGGCTTAGAAACATGCTAGA
The DNA here is from genome assembly GCA_010110895.2 of Picea sitchensis. NCBI lineage: Eukaryota > Viridiplantae > Streptophyta > Pinopsida > Pinales > Pinaceae > Picea > Picea sitchensis. The sequence goes on from SNQJ01S0082870.1 coordinate 24,560, forward strand.
TCCTCCCTTCATCCTTCGATGACGTGACCTTGGTTATGACCATGGGCCAAACATTCATGTGCTTTTCTTGTTAGATCAATGGTCCAAAACTTTAGTGATCCTACGGTCTAGATCATTTCATGACTTCTCATGTCATGAGTTCCTATGTCATATTCCTTTGACTCCTCTAATGTGCAAGTCATAGAAATGCCAATCGCTCGCCATGTGTCCTCTAGCTTCAATGGCAAAGATTTTCATCATGATTTCTCACTTCATGGAGTTGGAGGTTAGCTCACCTCTATTCACCCGATTCATGAATTTATAAAACTCCTCATCTGCTACCACGTGTCTTTCAGATTGAACTGTCCCCCTGCTTTCGGTACTTTGTAAGCACACTTCACCTTGCACTTAAAGATCGTGCTCGTTCTTTAGGATCCAATGATGGTCGGTCCTTGGGATCATATCTGACACTTGAGATCTATTCTCCTCTTCTGTGTGCTTCTCCTGTCTAAATTCAAATCTGATGGCCATTGAGAATTCAGGATGGGTGATCCAACGATCATTTTTTCTCTTCACTATTGAGCTTATGCTTTTGATCTTGCCACTTTCTCTTGTTCGTCATCGTCATGTTGATTTATGATCTTTCCATCAATGACAACATGCATACTCTTCCTTCTGTCTGTAAACATGACAACAATCTCCCCCTTTTGCATTTATGGAAACCCCTTGAAGAACCTAAAGAGATGGACTATCCCATGAACATCCAACTATACCAAACCTGGACTATCAACCCCTTGAAGAACCTGAAGAGATGGACTATCCCCTAAACATCCAACTATACCATTGTAGTATCTTTACTATTACCACACTTTCTCCCCCTTTGACATCAATGTCAAAGAAGAAACACGCTCCCCCTGAGATGTTGCAGTATATTTCGAAGGTATCAGATATGCGACAGACACATACTCCCCTTGGAAACTATGAATGAAAGGACCAGAGCAATATTCATCAGAAATATAACATATATTCAATAAGTACTCCCCCTGACAAGGTGACTAGATTAGACAAAAGAAGATATAACCCCCAACTTCTAACGAAGATATCCAAAAGGGGTCGCTACTAACGGTTTAGTAAAGATGTTAGTTAATTGTTATGTGGAAGGAATATAATTCAGCTAAACAAATCTGTTTGTAACCTGCTCTCTTCAAATCTGCAAGAGTTTGGATCATCCATAAAATCTGAGTGAAACAAGTAGCAGCAACAATGTACTCTTCCTCTGTAGTTGACAAGGAAATATATCCCTGCTTCTTACTAACCCATGATACTAACGAGTCACCCAGGAAGAATGCACCTCCATTGGTGCTCTTTCTCTCATCAACACAATTTTCCCAATCAACATCTGAATAAGTAATTAACTGAATATTCTGATTTCTAGGATACCACAGACCATAAGATAGTGTGCCCTTCAAGTATTTGAATATCCTTGTTACAACTACTAAATGAATTTGTTTAGGAGCATACTGATAACGACCTACCATTCCAATAGCTTGCATTATATCAGGATGGGATGTTGTGATGTACATAAGACAACCTATTATTGATCGACATATCCTTTGATTAACATCAGGTGAAATATCATATTTACTGAGCTTGAAACCAACCACCATAGGTGTACTAACAGGAGAAGAATCTTCCATCTGAAATTTCTTCAACATCTCTTTCAAATATTTTTCTTGAGAGATAAATATTCCTGCAGAACTCAGTTTTACTTGTAAGCCGAGAAAATATGACAATTCTCCTATCATGGACATCACAAACTCTATTTGCATAGAGTTAAAAAACCATTGGACAGAAGAATCACTAGTACATCCAAAAATAATGTCATCTACATAAACCAAAACAACTAGTAAATCATAACCTTCAGACTTAATGTAGAGATCGTTGTCAACAATACCTTTCTTGAACCCTTTGTCTTGTAAAAAATTGTCCAGTCTATAATACCAAGCTCGTGGTGCTTGTTTCAGTCCATATAGATCCTTCTTCAGCTTCCAGACATAGTTAGGATTATTTGTCAATGATAATCCTTCAGGTTGCTCCATATATACTTATTCCTCTAGATCTCCATTAAGAAATGTTGACTTAACATCCATTCGATACACTTTAAAGTTCTTATGACATGAATATGCAAGAAACATTTTGATGGCTTCCAATCTTACCATTGGTGCAAAAGTTTCATCAAAATCCTGACCTTCAACTTGTGCATACCCTTTACAGACCAATCTGGCTTTATTTCTAACAACTTTTCCTTTTTCATTCATTTTATTCTCGAACACCCATTTGGAACCTATTACATTCTTATCTTCAGGTCTAGGAACAAGCTCCCAAGTATTGTTCTTCTCAATCTGATCAAGCTCTTCATTCATAGCTCTAATCCAATCATCATGCTTACTATATTCATCAAATTTTTTATGTCCAATCATAGATAGAAAAGCAACCTGATATTGTTCTGAGTCTTTAACCAATTTCCTTCTTGTCTGAACTCCTTTATTTATATCTCCAATTAACTGGTTTTCAAGATGATTCTTTCTAACAATTCTAAGAGGTGTTTTTGTTTCTTTCTGTTGATCTGTGTCATCTTGAGTATTTGTGTCTTCCTCTGATTCAAATTCTTCTCTTTCTGATCCTTGAACCTATTCATCTTCAACTTCAACTATATTTTTTGTGCTTGGTTCAACACTGCTTACATTATGTACTGGGATTTCTTCATCAAAATTTATGTCAATACAATCAACCAATTTATGTAGCCTCTTATTATAACATATGCATCCTTTATTATTTGTAGCATAACCTAAGAAGATACCTGTCATCATATTTGCCAATATTTTCATCATTATTCTTGATGTAACATTTACTTCCAGAGACTTTAAAATGCTTGATTGAAGCAGGTATTCCCAACCATAGTTCATAAGGAGTCTTGTCATTGTGTGGCCTGAGATGAGATTTGTTAAGAATATGAATAGTTGTATGGATTGCTTCCACCCAATATGTCTGAACAATATTCCTTTCATTCATCATTTATCTTGCCATCTACTGAACTGATCTATTCTACCTCTCAACTACTCCATTTTGCTGTGGAGTCCTTGGAATAGTGTATTCGCGTTTGATTCCATGTTTATCATAGAACTCTTTGAAGTTCCATGAACTAAACTCTCCTCCTCTATCAGACCTTGTTGCCTTCAATCTTTTTCCTATTTGATTTTCATTCAGAGCTTTAAACACTTTGAATTTTTCAAATGCTTTAGATTTTTCCTTCAAAAAGGCAACCCATGTTAGTCTAGAATAATCATCAATAATAAACATAAAATAGTTTTGTTTTCCTGTACCTTATTTTATTGATGGTCCACATAAATCCATATGTACTAACTGGAGAGGTTTTTCTATTGAAGGAAAGTTTTTAGATTTGAACTGTGTCCAAGTAAACTTTCCTATTTGGAAAGGTTTACAAACAGAATCATATGGATTTGATATCTTTGGAAGATATTTTACTGCCACATTGTTCTTAAGATTGATTATATGATCAAAATTTAGGTGTCCAAGTCTCCTATTCCATAGCCAACTTTCATCATACTTGCTTAAGTGGCATTCTTCTTTTTTCTTTTTTTAACACATATACAGTGTTTTCTGTTCTTATCCCTTTTGCAACCAACTGTCCTGAATTGACAGATTTTATTTTACAATCTTTAGAAGTAAAAAAAAACTTCACATCCTCTGTCAAAAACTTGACTGACACTTAGTAGATTATGTTTCAGACCATCTACAAATAACACATCTTGAGCTTTTCCTTTTCCATTACTCAGACTTACTATTCCTTTACCTTTTATTTTTCCGGTGCATCGTTTCCAAAAGTTACATTCCTTGATTTTCTTTCACTTAGAGTTAGAAACTTACTTTTATCTCCGGTCATATGTTTGGAACATCCACTGTCAATATACCAGGGATTCTTTTGTCTTTGGGTTGATAACACTAGTCTACACTTGTCATCTTCTTTCTTCCAAACCTTTAAATTTTCAGCAGTTGGATTCAAATCTGGCTTATAATTCCTTAAGTGACAATCTGCAGCTTTATGTCCATAGTTATGGTAGACGTAACATTCTGGTTCACTAAATAACAAATCATAATGATTGTTAAGCTCATAATTGTTGTTATGTTTCACCTACGTCCTTCTCCTAGCCATCACATGATTTATAGTCTGTGGTTGTTTGTTTCTTGGCTATCTCAATCTTTGTTGTGGAAGATAATTATTCCTTGAATAACTAGATTTCTCATATCTAAATCTTAAAGAACAAGTTATATCTTTGTGACCAAAGTTAGAAAAGAAAAAAAAATATCCATAGAAAAATCCTTTGTACCTGGAAAAAGACTATCTTCTTTGAGCGGGTCGATTTCTTCCATGCTGATAGTTTCTCTGATCGGTTCTGGTACTTTCTCTTTCATTCCTTCTTGGTGGTTGATTTTCTTTATTTGTTTTTGCAGAGTGGTTGTTGTCAATGATTGTAGATTTTATAAACTTGATGGGTTCTGTATTACTTGTATGATAACTACTTGATCCTTCTTCATATCCCAAGCCAGCTTTCGACTTTGGATTCCTTTGCTGATTTAAAATGGAGGTTAATCCTTTTGATGCTTTAATACTTGACAGATTTCGGTGATACAATGCCTTAAACTTCTCCATTTCTTTTCTGGTTTTTACTGTCTTTGATAACTGTTGTTTCAGAATGTCCTCTATTTTATTTTCCTCTTCTAACTCAACTTTTAGTAGAGCAAAGTCTTCATCGGGTTTTTTACCATTCATTTTAAATTGCATCAACAATTGTTTTTGTTTTCTCTTCTTAAATCTGAGTCTGACAATTTCTTCCAAAGCACTGATTAATTCACTTTCCATATCCGCCACGGCTTCTTCATCATCCATTTCACCTCTTGTGTGTTCATCATCAAGATCTCCCATAACCATAAGCATAAAATCATTCACTTTGTCTTCACATGATGAATCGTTATCTATGTCTTCTGAGGAATTGTCATTGTTTGCACATAAACTTTTGTTTTTACTATATTGCTTAAATTTGTATTTCTTTTCATCATCAGAGTTCTGGTCCTTTTTCTGGTGAGGAAACTTAGATGCAAAATGACCTATCTTACCACAATTAAAACATTTGAAGGGGAGCTTGCCTTTATATTTTCATGATCCTTTCTTTAACCTTCTCACAAATTTTGCCTCAATATCATCTAATTCTGAATCAGTATTCTTGTCTACTTTAAAAGATGCTTCTCTAGTAATGGATTTATCTTTGCTAATTCTCATTTCATATGCAGTTAGAGTTCCTAGGAGTTGATCAATAGACGGAGTTTTAAGATCATTTAGGTCTTCTATTGTAGAGACTTTTGGATTAAATTTATCAAGCAAGAATTTTCTCACCAATACCCTTCATGGCATTCACAAGCTCTTCAACTCTTAAAAAATACTTGCTAACTTTTCCATATTCATTCATCTTTAGTTGTTCAAATTTCAATCTATATGTTTGAAGTTTGGCACCTTTTACTTTCTCATTTCCTTCATAAGTGCTAATAAGTTTATCCCACATTGCTTTGGCAGTTTCAAGATGCATCACCTTTACAAACTCAGCTTCAACAAGTCCATTCAAGATAGCATTCATTCCCTTTGAATTAAAACTAAATTCTAACTTATCATCCTTGGAAGATAACACAACAGGCTTTACGTATCTAGTCTCTACTACATCCCAAACATTAGCACCTAAGGCCATTAAGTATGTTATCATTCTAATATTCCAGAAGGAAAAATTTGTTCCATCAAAGAGAGGAGGCTTATTGGTTGAAGTCCCTTCATGACTTGTCATGTTTAAGCTTACATATCTACCTTTAAATAAAAGGAACTGGCTCTGATACCAATTGTTGAAATTACTAAGACAACTGAGACGGGGGGGGGTGAATCAATTGTTACTGTGCTTAAACAATTTATGACTAATAAAAATAATTTTTAATCTCTTCTAAGTGACCATCAATATTATACAAGATATGAACAACATAAATAATGAACATCATCCACACATAATATATACACAGAGATAGGTTTTCATGAGGAAACCCATAAAGGGAGAAAACATTTTTTTCTTCGAATGATAGGCAGTCTTTTAAGTTTCGTATATCATCTATCTTTGAGAATCAACTCAATGTGAGGCTACTACCTCTATTTTACAAGATCCAACTTGTTGAGAGCACCAAATCTCTAGTTTCTCTAGCACCCACTAGAAGGAAGCATCAACTCCCTGAGTGTTCCAACACCAATTGAATGGAATCACCTACTTCCACTTATACAAGCACCAACTTGCATACATAAAACTTTGTGTTTTCCCAAGCACCACCCTGCCACCCTGTTTTCTAGCCACAACTAGATGAAAGATTCAACTTATAGTATTCAAGCACTAACTTGAATAAAAAAGGACTCATGTCCTCCCTAGAACCAACCTACCTCCCTGATTATAAATAAATGATTGAATAACCAACAATACAGGTGTCTCAATTCTTACCACTTTTTTCTGTTCTGCAATTCTTCTCTGCTTCTATCTGTTATGCAATTTTTCTTTGCTTCAAACTGTTCTACAATTCTTCTCTTGCTTATGTCTATTCATCATCTGTTACTCATCTCTGAGTTTTATCTCACACTATGCATACTATAATTTTACCTTTCTTACAGTTCAACTCATTTTTCCATTTAGAACAACCAACTTCACACGGTCACATGCATTTCTCTTTTATGTTATCTTCCCGATTTAGTTACACCTCCAATTTCCAAGGAAACGCATCAGCAATTGAATTTCCAAACATCCAAAAACTATGATTCAGTTCTGCTAATTGAATCGTAACTGAACAATTAACAATGAGGTGAAAACAGTATCCCTTCGATCAAATTCCCAATTAATCAGCACCGTTGGATTACACCCATAGGGTCTCGTGTTTATCCAATATTCCCATTGGCTGTGACTGAGGGCTAAACAGAAAGTGATTTCACAATTTTGTGTTTCATAATTCTTGTAATGAGACATCTCGACTCTCCCATGTTGCGATCTCCGAAATGGAGCTTAGATTCTAGCTCATTCCCTTCTCGTGACCACTGGTTGTGACCAAGCGCTTATCCATAAATCGTTTCACGACTCGCAACTTCGATAATCCTATGATGAGTCATCTCAAATCTCCCAAGTCGCGATCTCTGAAATGGAGATTAGCTACTAGCTCCTTCCCTTCTCGTCACCATTGGCTATGACCAAGCACTTATCCATAAAGCGCTTCATGATTCGCAATTTTGGGGATCTTGGTACACAGTTTATCGACTCTCCCAAGTTGCGATATTTGAAATGGGGCTTAGCAACGTGCTAGCTCCTCCCTTCATCCTTCAACAATGTGACCTTGGCTATGACCATGGGCCAAAAATTCAGACATTTTTCTTGTTAGATAATTGGTCCAAAACTTTGGTGATACGACGGTCTAGATCATTTCACGACTTCACATGTCGCGGGTTCCTGTGTCATATTCCTTTGACTCCTCCAATGTGAAATTCAGTGAAATGCCAATCCCTCACCATGTGTCCTCAGGCTTCAATGGCCAAGATTGTCATTGTGATTTCTCATTTCATGGAGTTGGAGGTTAGCTCACCTCTATTCACTCGATTCATGAATTTGTGAAACTCCTCATATACTACCACGTGTCCTTCGGATTGAACGGTCCCCCTGCTTTCAGGACTTTGTAAGCCCACTTCACCTTGCACTTAAATATATTTCTCATTCTTTTGGATCCAATAATGGTCGATCCTCACTCTCAGATCTGATGCCTAAGATCTGTTCTCCTCTTTTGCGCGTTCCTCCTGTCTAAATTCATATCTGACAGCCAACGGGAATTCGGGATGGGTGATCCAATGATCACTATTACTCTTCACTGTTGATCTTATGCTTCTAATCTTGCCATTTTCTCTTGTTCGTCATCGTCATGATGATTTATGATATTGCTATCAATGACAACATGCATACTCTGCCTTCTGTCAGTAAACATGCCAACAATTTTCTCCTCGATGAATCATCCTGTGCTAAAATTGATAGTTTTCAGAAGCTTCCCGTGAGGAAGAAGATGAAAAACATTGGAGGGAAAATGGAATATCCCTTAGCTAAAACCGCCTCTACAAAGATCTGTGACAAACACAGGAATGGGATCCGCAGTAAGCAAGATCCTCACAGTTTTCTCCTCGATGAATCATTTTGTGTTGAAATTGATAGTTTTCAGAAGATTCCTATGAGGAAGAAGACGAAAAACATTGCAGGGAAAATGGAATAGCCCTTAGTTGAAACTGCCTCTGAATAGTGGAAAAAAATTCAGGAGCACAAGTTGCACGTGCAATTTCAAAGGCCCAAATTAGTCCATTCTGGGTGGAAGGAGATGACTAGTAGAAAAATTCCTTGCAGCAGTGAGAATTTTGAACCTCATTCCTGAATATGTTAATTGTATATCTAGAGAAGAGGACACTAGTCTTGCAAGTCAATAATGTTTTGGCTTGAAATATATCTCTTGGAGCATCAACATATCATTACTTTACAGTGAAACTCTTCCACCCATAATGGACTAATTTGGAACTCTGGAATTCCTACTTTCGTGTTGCAAAGTGGATATTGCGTTTATCATCGGTTTCTTTTCTGAAACTCATTTTGGTGTTGTCAGGACCACCATCACCAAGATAGGAAGTTCCATCTGTTATGTTTGATTTCAATTTGGTCACAGGAGTGGGAAGATTCTCTGCATTGACATCATCCATTGTCGTATCATCGCCCATCAGATCATCTTCTTCCATCTCGAAATTCATGACATCAACCTCTACGCCAACCATGAGTGAAACTGGGTAGGTTCTTTGAGCAGGCAGGGTTGCCTTCAAATTCTTTATCTTGAAATATATCTCTTGGTGTACCAAGGGACCTTCTCCATTTTTTATCCTAGTCGGAGGGAGATGAGTAGTAAGAATATGCCCTGGAATAGTGGAACCTTTGGCCATTATGCCCCAATGTGTTTACTGTATCTGGACAGAATTGCTGCCACAACTTAACAAGAATTTTCGTTTTCTTGAGACGATTTTTGAAATGAAAATCAGGGATGGATAATATAACCCTCTGCAAATTATGGTTTAATGCATATCAATGGAATATCTCCTTGAGTCTTTTGCTGATCAATGACAATCTCCAGGGTTCGTGTGGAATGAGTTGTCACCATCACAGCTCACTAATTTCATAATTAGAAAAAAATGTGAAGGTCGCAGTGATGATGAAGAGAGATTAAGAAGTAGAAATTTCTTAAAAGCGCCAACCCGCCGATGCACAAAAAATAGATTGTATCATGTTTGAAATGAATACTTGGAAATGATAACATACTTGTGTGCAAATCTTAGTTTAATTCATAGTAATGAAAAATATTCTCCAGTCTTGCATACATTAATGACAATCTTAATGGTTCCTACATGATGAACTACTAGAATTAAAGCTTAATTATTGAATATCTGGAAACAAGTATGAAGGCAGCAGTGATGGCAAATTGTGGCGAAGCACCGACCAACCCGGGAAACCGATTCCAAGAAAAACCCAAGTATGGAAAGCAGTCGGGTGGGTTACAAAAGAAAAAGGGTAGAAGATATACCTAGGAGACGTGAAGTCCTGATGGTCATATTGCATCTCAGTGACAGATATCGACCGTCAATTTGTATGTCACGGAATTTCAGTTGTTGTTTGTGCGTAGGGGAAGAGCGGAAGCGCAATGGTGAGAGGGAAATTTGTATATTGTTGAACGTGGGGTCCTGTATATAAAAGCATGAGACATTGGGAAAAAGGACCAAGCAAATAGAAAGAGAAAGCATACGAGATGAAGGGGGGTTTGTTTGCAAATTTGTAAATCGTGGAAGTGCGGGTGCTAGTTGCAGGTGATGGAACAATGGAAACACAATGTTAAACCTGCCCATGCAGGAACCCGCATTTCAAAAAGGAAAAGCAGAGAGAAAAGAGAAACTATAAAGTTTCGGAAAAAATGAGTAGTACACACTAAATATGTACTATAAAGTATGAACATGAGATGTTATAGAGCATGTACGGATCCTGCATTCCATACTTAGCCACTTTTTGGATTGCGGGTTCTTGGACTGGCGGGCTCTAAATTGGGCATCCATTGTTTTGTGGCCTACAAATAACATTCAGAATTCCACAATATACAAATTGGTCGGCGGACTTGCGGGGTGGTTCCCTCAAAATTTCACTCCTTTTGTTTCATTTCATACAAACAGTACTCGGAGTTCCGCCATATAAAAATTGACAGACGGACTCTAGGGATGGCGGCCTCGTATGTGCGATTGTCTACAGATGTTAATCCCTATTAACTATTGTACATTTTCTAAAGACATTTTTTTGAATACTAAATTATTAATATTAAATATTGATATTGTACAATTTAATTAGACAAGGAGGTTTGTACAATATGAAACAGGGAAGCGGTCGGTCGGTTGGGCTAGTCATATAAAAGTAAGTGAAATATAAATACGTGAATCCACCAACTTCCTTACCAAGAAATTTTCCGAAAAAAATGAGCAATACATAAAATCTATTTTTAGAAAGTACATACATGAGATTTTATAGAGCATGTATTGTTCCCACATTCCATACTTAAGACAATCTTTGGATCATGGGTACTCGGGCTGGTGGGCTCAAAATTGGGCCTCTATTGTTCTGTTACCTACAAATAGCACCCAAGAGTTCCATGATATACAAATTGACAGGCAGACTTCCGGGCTGGCTGGCTCAGCATTGCATTTCTATTGTTTTGTGTCATTCAAACAGCACTCGGAGTTACACCATATACAAATTCATAGATGGACTCCAGGGTTGGCGAGGCCAACCTTGTGATTGTTTATGAATGGTGATCCCTATGAACTATGTAACACTACCAAAAAACATTATTTTCAAAACTAAAGTATTAATATTAAATATTGATAATGTACAATTTAATTACATAAAATTATAAAAGGATGTGAAATATCTTATTTCAAAGAAAAACCCGTGTATTCGGAAACTTGTGTTCCAAAAATTTTGTATAATATGAAACAGGCAAGAGGTCAGTCAGGTTGTTGATATAAAAATGGGTGGAAATCTGAAAACGTCTAACCGTCAAGTTCTGCACCTACAAAATTTCGCAAGAAACGAGTTATACATACAAAATATGTACTTTTATAAAGAATGGGTATGAGATTTCATAGAGCATGTACGCATCACTCATTCCATACTTGGTCACTTTTTGGATCACGGGTTCTCAAGCTTGATCACGGGTTCTCGGGTTGGCGGGATCAAAATTGGGCCTTTATTGTTCCATGCCCTACAAATAGCACCTGGAGTTTCGTGATATACAAATTGATAAGCGGATTTGCGGACTATTTCAATTTTAAGGGCCTCGTGTTGATGTAATAGCACAATTGGACTTGGGCTAGTTTATATTTGTTTCTTACAATATCAAACAGAGAAGCGGTCGGTCGAGGTGTTGATCTAAAAGTAATTGAAACCTGAAGTCATGAATCCGCCAACTTTCGCAGGTAGAAGTTTTCCAAAAAATGAGTAATACATACTAAGTATGAACTCTTACAATGTATGGACATGAGGTTTTTATAGAGCTTGTAAGGATCCCACATTTCATACTTGGCCACTTTTTCGATTGTGGGTTCTCGGTCTCATGGATTCAAAGTTGGGCCTCTATTTCTATGTATCCTACAAATAGCACCCAGAGTCCCACGATATAAAAATTGATAGCCGAAGCTATGGACTGGGTCGCTCAACATTGTAGTTCTATTGTCTTGTGTCTTCTAAACAACATTCGGAGGAAACGAGTAATACATAGTAAAGATGTACTTCTAAAAACTATGGACATGATATTTTATAGAGCATGTATTGATGCCTCATTCCATACTTAGCCACTATTTAGATGGTGGGTTCTCGAGCTGGTGGGTTGAAAATTGGCTCTCTGTTGTTTCGTGCCCTACAAATAGCACCCACATTTTCACGATATACAAATTGACAAGAGGACTTGCTAGCTATTTGAATTTTAAGGGCCTGGTGTTCATGTCATAACTCAATTGGACTTGGGCCAGTTTATATTCATTTATTACAATATCAAATGGGGAAGCAGTCGGTTGGGATAGCGATATTAAAGTAAGTGAAATCTGAAGTTGTGAATCCACCAACTTCTGCACCTACAAGTTTTCTGAAAAACGAGTAATACATACTAAGTATGTACTCTTATAAACTATGGACATGAAATTTTTATAGAGCATGTACGGATCCGCCATTCGATATTTAGCCACATTTTTGGATCGCGGGTTCTCGGACTGGCAGTGTTGGACACACCTACCACACTTAGAGGGGGGATGAATGAGTGTGGGGTTCTTTTTCCCAAAACTTCCCTCTTGCACAAAAACTCATCAATTAGCATTCAACATTTATTCATTACCCATTATTGTCATTTATAATCAGTTATATGTGAGCACATATCAGCAACATATATCTCAATATATCATCAACAAGTCATCACCAAAATGAACACAAAGAACACAAGATGTATGTACAATTTTATTTTTATTACGGACTACAATCCTTGGGGTTTATCAGCAACAACTGAATAGAGTACAACTCTATAAGATCACCTGCTCTATAATGCAAGACTCGACTTACACCCTCAACACCAACTGAGATGAGGCAATAATCCTCAACAGATATCAATCTGTCAATAGGTACGCGACATGTCAGTAGTGCAGCCCACGTGTGCACACGCCCTGGCTCACTATAGCCCGCGTGCACACGCGGCCAATGTATAATGCAACAAGTGTATGCTTCTGAGCAACTAGGGTTTTTCTTTGCTTCACATGCTCAGATTCTCTGCAACCTGCAATCACTTTCTCTTCTGTCTTCCACTGTCCAAACTGACCCACAACCAGTCACAATACATCCAAGCTCTCCAATAGCTTGCTCATGCTCCTCAAAAAATCAATATGAATGCTATCTCAATCATGTATAAACAACTAGTATACCATAGAAATCATGTCACTACTGAATCACAAGAGTGCTGCTTACTCCATCAACCAAATCAACCAAACTGAACCACATCATAGAATCCATACCAAGAATGACCTAAGAATTCACAACACATCAAACAATAGTATCCATCAAGACAATAATGTAACTGTACGAGTGTCTCAGTGATAGATCTGAGGCCATAGAATGCATATCTGGAACCTGCCTCATCATCCAAGAGCTTGGCACCAGCTCAAACACAAATCTCCATGATTTTATCCACTCCACATTCCCTGGACACAATCAAACCACGTGTACACGCACCCTATACACAACCAACCCATGTGTACACACACCCTTTACACAAACAACCCGCTTGGGCATCATAAAAGAGGGTTTTCTGTGAATCCGAGAATTTTGTCATCAAGATCTACGAAATTGCCGAAACTTTGATGTATCCATGAGATCCTCCTCTCGCTCTCTTCCTCATAATAGATCTTCAATCATGCTCAAGAGATCCATACCAATAAGATGCTCTCACAAAAATCTCTCCATCAATACTCCAAAAGATATTCACAAGAAGCTCTCCGTTGATCCACAAAAAGGATTCTCACCAAATGTGCATTTTACAAGAGATCCTAGATTCTTATTTATGCTTTCATATTCTAGGTCACTTAACCCATTTTTAGGTTACTTAACCCATTTCTAGGTCACTTAACCTATTTTCCTTATTTTAGGGTTAATCACTTTCCATGAATAGAAAGTTCTCCA
>SNQJ01S0082871.1:1865-35238 GCA_010110895.2 Picea sitchensis
TCCAGAAGTGGTTGGGAGGCCGACCAATTCCATAAATGCGTCGTTTAGCAGGTGCGCGGGTTTTTGCGCCAACAACCACGCATCATGCACGCATGCACGTATTGTACGTTCCTGTTCCACGCATATGCGCACGCACCCAACTTTTGTAAAGCGCCCTTCAATTTTTTGGTTACTTTGTATAGTTTTTGACCCTTTTGCAATGCTATGAAATTAATTCAGTGCCATAAATGACTTCATTCCTGTTTGACGATGCTGAGTTCTTGTCGCCATGTGCGGACGAAATTTCAGTCATAACACTTTAGACAAAATATCAATCTTTGATCGATTTCTTTCACATGAAGGTCGAGTATATGTAACATAATTTCTTAGGGGGTCCCTTGTTGGTTCAGAATGTAAATATTACTGAAAAAGAATTAGATGTCAGAGTATATCATGTAAATACATATGACAACCATACATATATCATAGACATTGCTTCACTGCCAGCGAGCCTGTTCAATACCCCAGTGAAGTTATCTACTTCTCCCATTGAATTTCATTTCACCACTTCAATTAGTAATTTATCATTTAAATATTGAGATGAGGGAAATCAGTTAATGAATTTCCTTTCATCATCTCTTTTTTTGGGCAAAATGGGGGCAATCGATTTTTCAAATTTCCTTTCACCATTTTCCTTGGACTAGATGGGGGAAATCATTTTATGAATTTCCTTTCACCATCTGTCTTATATTTTATACATGAAGTGGGGGCATTCAATCTATATGTAACATACAAGGGATGATATCTATTTAAGATATTCAAACGAAAGGTCTGTCATAATATTTTAGTAATACTCTGAAACTAATTTTCTTTCAATCTTCAATACATCTTCACCTATTGAGAAGATTTTATAGGGGATTTTAAATTTTAGGGATCAACCTTGAGTGAACTAGTCAGTTTCTAACTAGATAAGAGAGCTAAAGTTATTAGGATTAACCTAAAAAATAATTTCTTTCAGTTAAGTTGAAAGGGATGTTTAAATTTTCTCCTAACATTATTTTGAAGACATGTTTTTGAGTTTTTGGAGTTAAGGTGAAGTCTTTTCTCTTTATGAAGACTAGGGAGAGGTATTGAGAATCATAGGAAAATAAAACTTGAGGATGGGAAGGATAAAACAGAAAGAATATGCAAATGTTCTGTTGCGAACAAGGTCAATCCCACACAAGATTGTTCATTAATTCTCGTATTTTCTTTAAGGTCTTTTTATTCTTATTTTCTTTTTTATAAATTTTATTTCATTTTTTATTTTTATTTTAATTTTATCAAAACTTAGAGAAGACTTTTAGGATTAGGCTGTAATTCTCATATTCCTCTGGTTGTTGATCAGGTGACAATATTTATATGGATGAGACTTCTTTCATATTTAGTGAGATCCGCTTGAAAATTTAGCTTGGGTCAGTAGGGTAGAAGCTCATACCTAAGATTTTCTTTATATTTTCAACCAAGTAAACCATTTATTTATCACCTGTTTTGAGAGAAAGCCAATGTTATGAAAAGTGAGTGTTGGTTTCTGATACATCCTTATCTCTCAACTATCAACAAGTATTATGCATAGAAATAAACATGAGAAATTGCAAAAACTTCTGACAAAAAATAAACGATAGGTGTTACTCATTTTTTATATTTATGTTTTCATGAAATCAACAAAACTAGTCTATTTACAGTGAACGTAAAAACTTGCCAAAGAAATGAAAATTTGAGAACTAAAACATAAAACTCAAACCGGTATATACAATGGGGATTTGGAATGTGTTCATTACATGAAATTCTTTAGGTAACGCCCGTTGATAGGGGCATTAAGGATTTTCCCATCGAGGTTTTCTAATAAGAATGAGTTATTTCCCTTGGAAGCCATGATCTTGAAGGGGCCAAACCAGATGTGGTCAAACTTACCTTACTTTCCTACTTCTTCTTTTCTAGCATCCCACTTCAAAACTAGGTCACCATGAAGAAATTCCCTATCTTTAGCCTTTTTATCAAACATGGCTTTCATGTTATCTTGATATTTCTGAAGTTTCTCATCCACTTCGGCCATGTTTTGTTGTACTTCTATTAACTAGTTTATTATTCTAGTAACATCGTTAGGATCTTCCTTCAAGTCTTTCCAAAGCTTCATCATAGGCAGAGCGATATTTATGGGGAGGAATACATCAGTACCGTACACCATTTGGAAATGAGACATTCCGATTGATTTCTTAGTGACAATTCGATTTTCCCTTAAATCATATTTCAAATGAACATGCGAGTCTTTCTTATTTTCAGTCTGCGCCTTTTTAATTATAGTGATCAAGCTCTTATTTGATGATTCAGCTAATCCGTTTCCCTGAGGATATTAGGCTGTGGAATTTCCTAGTACAATATTGTACTTTTGACAAAAACTGACCATCGCCATGGATTTGAAGGCTTGGGCGTTATCAATAACTATCTTCTGGGGGAAGCCAAATCTAGATAAAATGTTTTCTTCTAAGAAATTGATCACCACTAAGTCTATAGAATTTTGTGTTGGTATGGATTCTACCCATTTAGTGAAATAGTCAGTGTGGTTAAGATCCATTTATGTTGTGCACTTGAATGCAGATGGATTTCTCCGTTGAAATCTTGACCCCATTATTGAAATGAAGCTTTTGTTTTGACCGGAATCAAGGGTAGTGTGGGAAGCTTTTGTTTGCCTGAGAATATTTGGCAAGAGTTACAGGCCCTAACTTTAGTATTCATGTCAGTAAACAATTTCGGCCAATAGTATCCATCTCTTAGTATTTTATAGGATTTTTCCCTCCAGGCGTGGTGCCCTCCACACACCCCTTCATGAAGTTCATCTATGACATTCTCTGATTCGGATTCTATTAGACATCTTAATAAAAATCCAAGGGGATCCTTCCAATATAGTTGGTTGTCAATGATGCAATAGTTTACCGTGTGCAGCTTCAATGTTCTCACTTTAGAGGGATTCATATCACTTGGTCACTGAAGATTCAGGAGATGTGAAATTATGTCGCCATACCGAGCAGAGGAAGAAATTTTTTCTTGAATCTGAGTTGCAGGTGTCTACACATCAAATTCTTCTATATCTGAAAGTTCTCTGTAAGTTTGCACATGGTTTATTCCGAGTTCTCTGAAATTTGATTCGACTAATATCTTGGCCAGGCCTTGACCTTTGACGAGCTTGGTTGGTTTTAACTAAAGGTATAATTCTTGAATCTTGGCTAGCCATCGACCCCTCTTTCTGTCACTATCTGGTTGGACCAACATATCTTTCACATAGTTGGTTGGTATGTAGGAAATTATTCTGGAATGAAGCACGCAAGTCCTTAAATATTTGAGGGCTTTCACTATGATGTAAGCCTATTTTTTCCAATATATCATACTTCAACTATGTGTCTCTAAGACTTTTACTAAAAAATGCTATTGGCTACTCGAAACCTTCATCGTTCTTCTGTAAGAGTATGGATGCAATAGTATGTTCTGATGCAAATGAAAAGATCATGAACTCTTTCATGTAGTCCGGGATGGCCAGCACCGGTGCTTCCCCTATCACCTTCTTGATATGTTCGAAGGATTATTTATCTTCATATGTCCATTTGAACTCGTTGTTTTTCTTTAGAATATCTATAATCAATTGAACAATTTCAGCGAAATTTGGATAAATCTTCTCAAAAAAATTATTTTTCCTAGAAAAGATTGGATTTCCTTCCTATTCCTAGGAATATTGATTATATCCATAACTTCAACTCTTTTTGGGTCTATTTTGATTCCTTCTCTGGATTCTATATGTCCCAAGAGTTTACCTTCTTACATAGCAAAATGTGATTTCTTAGGGTTGAGTGACAAACCAAATTTCCTGCATTTTTCAAATGTTTGTTTGAGGTGTACCAAGTGTTCTGCATCAGATTTAAAAAAAAACAGTTAAATCATCGAGACAAATAATGACAATCTTATCTCTCTCACCAAAAAAGGTGATGTCCATCGCTCATTGGAAGGCGTCCCCTGCATTCATCAGATCGAAAGGCATTTTATCGTACATGAAAGTACCCCATGGAGTGGTAAATGCGGTTTTTTCTTTGTCATCTTTGTGAACCGCAATTTGATTGTAACCTGAAAATCCATCAATAATCAACATTTTGTTAGCCCCGACCACTTTTTCCAGAACGTGATCCATTTTAGATAGTGAATAATTGTCTTTAAGGGACGATCTATTTAGATTCCTGAAATCCACGCAGATTCTGATTTCACTGTTCTTTTTCATGACTGGAACTAAGTTAGCTACCCACTCAGAATACCTGAGTGGAACAATAATCTTTGTATCAAGCAATTGTTTTACCTCTCTTTCTATCACATGTAGGAGTATAGGATTTATCTGTCTGAGTTTCTTCCTGAAAGGTTTGATGCCCTTTTTCAAATGGATTTTATGTTCGATGACAATGGTATCATAAGTTCTCAATTCGTCGTAAGACCAAGTGAATAAATCCTTGTATTGTTTGAGTAACTCGGCATATTTAATTTTCATTTCAGGTATAAGGTATTTAGATATTTTGACCAGTTTAGGAGTTTCCTCAGTGCCTATATTACAATCCTCAACCTCTTTAAGCTGAGGTTGCAAGGTAGACTTTAGGGGTATACCGTCATGATCAAATAATCTTTCTAGAGGAATCAGACCCTTTTGGATCTGATTTTTTTTCATCACCAACATGCGATGATTAGAAATCTTATCCTGGAACTCTTGAGGATCTTCATCTTTCTGCATGATCCAAGTAGGGTCATTTTGATTTTCCTGGTCGATGTGTGTTTTGGGAAATTCATCCACCTTTTCTAGAAACTGCTTGATATGTTCATCATCTTCGAAGACCTACCAGTGTTGAACATTATTTGGTATTGAAGGCCCGCGCCTCATTTCTATGTGATACTTTATATTTAGAATGGTAGGTGGAATAAACGTAGCAGCCTCTTTCGCTGGAGAATCAACTTGTTGATTTTATACCCTAGGAATATGATGAATATTAAACGATGAGAAAAAGTTGTCTATCAAATCCCAGGCGCAGTTGTTGTAGGATCTTAGTCTGGATGTTTGGCTTGCTACTATTGCCTTATTTGTTTTACAATTAGTTCTACATCACCATAGACTATTAGATTTTCAATTTTCAACTTTCGGGCAACCTCTAAGACGAGAGCTTCATACTCGCATATGTTATTTGTATAATTGATGTCCCACTGTAATATGTATGAGAAAGGAATAATGAATTCATCTCCAAGTGCCACAAACAACACTCCATCTCTGGATCCTTCTCGGGATGAAGCACCATCAAAAAACATCTTCCAAACTCCTACACTGTTTACATTTTTGTTTGTTTTTTCTATTTTTTCTTTTTTGTTTTCTTCTTTTGTACAACTTTCTTCTATACATGCATCAAAACCATCATCAATTGATAATATGCAGTTTCCTAAATCTTGATAGGTGACATATACCAGGTAATTATTTGGGTTCTGTGGGTCACTTACAGTATATTCCAACCTTGTCTCGTTGTATAGGCGGGTGAATTGTCCACCGAAAATCAGGATCGTAGCATACGTCATGTCTAGTTGAAGAGATCCTCCAAGTTTGGTGCCCCAAGACCTAGATAGAAACATGCCATGTTTTTCAGGGACATCAGCAATGACTACATCCATAAGAATACCAAATTTGTGCAAGATTAACCACCAAATCTTTTATCATACCAAGACATTTAACTTTTCTTGAGTCAAAAGAATATAGATATTGGTATGGTCTAGTAACCTCGAGACCTAGTTTTTCCATAATAACTTTGGGCATTAAGTTGTGGGATGGTACAGAATATAACATACAGTTATGGAGTAGGTGATCATGCACAGTCAGCATAATATAAAAAGGAGGGAAAAAATCTTTGTCATTTTCAATATGTGGACCAAACATTATAGCAGGTCTATCATCTTCTAAATTAATAACATTCACATGACTTTCAACATATGAGAAATCTATCATCTTGGCAATTTTCTTTCTATACATCGAATGTTTTGCTAGTTCAACCAGAGGTATAGGAATTTTGATTTTATTAATTTCTCTTTCCAAATGGAAACTTCCAATTGTCTTTTTGGATTCTCTGGTTGGGATCTTTGTTTCTCTTTTTTCTGTCGTGTTAGTCTGTGTTGTGTTTGTTTCGGTTTTCTTTGTTTTGGCAACTTGTGTTTCAATTGTTCTTTTTTTGGCAGCGTGCATTTCAGTTGATGGTTCAGCTACCTCATTCGTTTTACTTCTCGACAAGATATTCTTAGGTGGAGAAATTGTATAATTTTTATCTATAGGACCTAAATTATATTTCTGTTGAAGCTCGGCCATTATAGAGTCGACGATTCCTTGATAATCAGACTCTCCCAGATTATTTATGCTTTCCTCATTTCCAAACAACTGTTATTGGTCTAAAGATCTTCCGTAATTCTGTCTGGTAGTCGATCACCATTACTGAGATTGTTTATATATTCATCTAACCCCTCGTAGTCTTGCATGTCATCACTTTGCATGAATTTTTCTGTTTTAAAATGGGTTTTGATCTTTTGGTCTTCATTTTTCACTTGCCTCTGTTGGATCTGGGGGTTGGGATTCCTTTTGAAATATCTTCTAGCAAAAGGATTAGGCTTATCTTGGTCTAGTTCCATTCTATAGATTTTGTTTGATAACTCTTTGATTGTCTTAGACATATCATCCATTTTTTCCTTTAAGGACCTCCTAGATCCGGGGTCTTGCTTGTTCTCTGAAGCATTTGGTTTCCTCAGTTTATGTTTCAACCTTGGCTTTTAGTTTTCTTGATGCCATCATGTTCGACTCGATTTCTATGGCATCATCTTGCATCCCCATGAGGGTAGAATATCTTCTTTCCCTTAGAAGTAAGGCAAAGTCGGGCTCAAAATCCCCTGCGAATGTCACTTTAGCTGCGGGTTGAGATGGTTTAAATTTTGTTGGGATATTATGATATATCTTTTTAAACCTATTGGTGAATTCTAGGACTATCTTTGAATTCGTTTTCCTCAGAGCCCCAAATTCTGTCAGATTCACAAGTGATCTTTCTTTTCTCCCCACTGTCTTAAGAAAGCATTTTCTAACTCATCGTAAGACCTCAGGGATCCTACCGGAAGTCCTCTAAACTAGATCCTTACTTGCCCCTCAAAAAATTTCAATAGGAGCCTGAAGTATACATCTTCATGTTCGATACCAAGGATATCAACGAATTGATCGAAAAAAGTTATGTTTTCTGTTGCCATTAAATATCCCTCCCTATAAACTTTGGTAATTTTTTCATGTAATTTTAAGGTAGGTAATGAAGTACGGGAGGAAGGACTAAAGGGCCATATTTGGTAGCTACCTTAGTGAAAATCCTAGGGGATGGGGGTGGTCCTTGACCACCTCCACCTCTAGGACCACCTCCTTTGGCGGCACCACCTCAATGGCCATCTCCAACCATAGCCATTGAAAATCGAGGGATGAGCTTCAAGAGTTGAAAAGAGTGTTTTCGTAAACTTCTAAGGACCGAAGCGATGACCTTTCGACTTCCTCAGGATGTGGTGAAGGGGAATCTAGAAAATGATCATTATGAGACTCAAAGTATAGAAGAGGAGGAAACGAGAAACATGGACTAACTTCTTCAGACTTACACGATGTATAGATAGGTGAATCGACAGGAGTTGAATCAAGGTAGGAGATATACTCCTCAGAGTTTCAAGGAAATGAAACCTTTACTTCAGGGACCAGCAAAATATTAATAAGAGTGGGTATCGAAAGGGATATTTTACCTTTACTAGTAAAGGGGGAGGTCGAATCGGTCTCGACTTTTATCTCAGGTAAAAACAACTCATGGTTTATGGTTTCAGCTTTAAGTTTATCAGTTGATATATCTCCGAAGTGGTTTTGTGTGTAACTTTCTTGCGGGAATGATTGTTCAAGAGGAACCTTAGCATTATTTTGCACAGTTTTGGGTTGGTAAACCTTACTTGTGGATGTAGTAGTCTGCTTGAGGTATCCCCTTGTTTTTAAAATCTTTTCAGGATCAGATACAAGTGTATTATGTTGATCGTCTGGGTTCTTCCTGGCATTCTTTCTACCGAATGCCAGTTTATCTATAGTGGAGTCGCCAAGTGAAAGATAAAAAATTAGCCTTATTATTGTATTCAATCTTTGTTCACTATCAAAGAGAGAAACTTACCATGTTGTTCTCCAATGGAAAAATAACTTCATTTCTTCGCCCCCGGCAACGACACCAAAAATATGTTGTTCTTGAGATGATACTTAAGGCTCAAAGGATAATTTCAAGCATCATGAATATAAAGGAAAGTTTTCAAAGGTTATTTTCTTCCATTAGTTATATACGAATTAGTACTCAAATGAAATTAATGATAGGACAAGACCGAGGATGTCTTTTGTCATTTGAGTCAATTTATAAAATCAAATGATGTGGGAGAAACTTACAAAATTGTTAAACAAAATGAAGCATCAATACAAGATGAATCTTACCTTGTTTACAGTAGAAGAAAATAAAGAATGCACCCTTTAAAGGATATACGATACAGTAATCCAAGTAGCTCGCAAGTCTTGTATTTACTTATAGAAAATATAGAGGAAAAAATGCTTTCTTATCAAACAACCGATAAAATGTGACTGCATTAGCAGTAGTACTAAATTGCAACCACTCACTTATCAAGGAATGACATAAATAAAAGATAGAAAAATGAGATGCATGAGAGACACATAACTCAAACTGCATAAAGGTTGGAATCTCAGTCTGCACTTGTATTAATTCTCACAAAAGGATATTTTTATCTGTTACATCTGGAAAGAAGCAACCTTTGTTAAGTCTTCAAACTATGTATTTATACAAAAATGTTCTCAACCCTAAGCGGTTGGAATTCTCATAATTCAAAAACAGTAAATATTACAATATATAAAATTCGATGAGTTTCTATTTACATCTTCTCTGTCTCTTCGCCTGTTGACGGAGTCATTTCTTCTTCTTGTCCTTCAGCACAAAAACAACTGGCCTATAATCATGACCTATGGAAATGGTATGCACACGTTGTCTCATTTGTTTCCAGATGTGCTGGATTTCCCTTGTTCAATACACTGAACACACCTTCCTATGAACTATACCACTAATATGGAAGGTTCTGTAATATCATTCACCTCGAAAGTATATAGCTTCTTTTCTATACGGGGTAGATTATCCTGCATTTTCATTACTTCTGATGATATATCCTGTAGCCGTAAACTAGGATTGACTATCCACTTGTTAATATTGATAATGTCAATTTGTTTCAATTTCTGGATCGCGGCCCGGGCTTCTTCCATGCTAGTCTTGGAACTGAGTTGATTTCTTGTTATATTAATTTGACCCATGGCTTCAGAAATACTATCGCTTTCAATGTCCAATGACTCTTTGTCGAGTGAAGAAAATGATTCTTCACAAGCCTTCTTCACTTCCCTATCTAACCTTTTACTTTCAACTAGATTGGCCTCCCAGGTTTTTAGTATTATATCACCTTGAGTTTGCTCCGAAAGAGACAATCTAGAGATATTGGCTACTTCATCCTTTGTTGTTCATAAAATGACATCCTGGAATGTATCTCGAGTTGTAATGGAATCTCTCTCCTTTATGTAAATTTTGTTTAAAGAATGGTCTACCACTGGATAAAAATCTTGAACAACTCCTACTTTAGTAAAAAGGTTTTGTTGAGTTGATTCCAGCTTCTCATGTACTTCCAATGTCTAAGCTTCGAAAACTACTATATCCACTGTCGTGTTCTCAGTCAAGATTATTTTAGCTTGTAGTTGTTTGACCAACTCTCCCCGTTGAATGGCCAGTTCTCTACTTGTCTGTGAAGTTTTATGCATTTCATCAAGATTGATTTTGAGCTGTTGAATTTCCTGTCTGTCACATGCTCTAATCTTCTCAAAACCCCTATTCATCTCATTTCTTACACTCTATTCCATTGTCTTCATTTGGTTTTGCAACTATATCACCAACAAATATTTATGCTTCATTTGTTCTTTCATATTCCCAACTAAATACGGATTTGCTGTGGCAAAATCTCCCAATGTGCCTACCACTTCCATAGAAACATTTTCCTCCTCTAAGGCATGTCCATCATATAGCACTTTGTTCCTATTAATAGTTGCACCTTCCTTTTGGTGGTAAGATATTCTATAAATACTACTTCAGCAGTCAGGCTTCCTCGACTGAACTGTAAAGGTGTGACTGATTTGATAGGGCTTCCTATCTCAGTGGATGGTTTTTGTCCTGATGTATTAGTAGCCGACATTTCTGGTGTATACAACGATGCATCCTATCCCTTTTTAATAAAAACTTCAGCTTGATCTTTCATTTGATCATTAGGTTGATTTGATGATGCAGTATTTTCTTTCTATGTCAAAACATCTGTTTTCTCCAAATTTTCCTGAATGTCTTGTCCAAAGGAACTCCTTGTTTCTAACTTCTGGGTCGCAACTTCCTGTGTGGATAGATATGTCAGGACTTCTCCCTCTAAGACTTTAGGCATACTATTTTTTCGATGTCTCTGAAAATTATAGAACTCGACTAATTTTTTTGGAGCCAGAGTCTGGACTCGGCTCAACACTTCCTGAAAAGATATGGCTCTTTAGAATATCTCATCCTGTAGGGAATATTCATGATCGTATCTCTTTAGATTGTAAAGAGCCATGTGATTTTCGATGATTTTCTGGGGATCATGTTTCTTGAATTCAATATTAACAAGATTAATGTCTTCTAGGGTCGCGCACTCTACTTTTGAGTGGCTGAAATCTAACAGTGAGAAAGTCCCAACCTGCAAAGGAAAGGTGGGCCACACTTTTTTATGTGTTGCCTTTAGTTCTTTACTGATTCATCCTAGCACATTTTGAAGTGCTACCTCTCAGCACACCAATTAATCTAGTAGAAACATTGGTAAGGCATGAATAGGCACAAAACATCCAAAAACCCTTCTATAAGAGAAATGTTCTTCAATGTACCAATCTTCTGTCTTTCCTAGGTTGACCACCATCTTGTTTGAAATCTTGGGAGGTGGGAAACCGTGTATAGTGATATGCATCGACACCACCACATAGTTGCGTATTTCATAGAAGAAATATTTTTCTTTATCCTCCCACATCTTGGAGTGATAGAAATGTATTGGTTCAGCGTTGGTCGGAGTCCAACTCCTACCCATCAAAGGAAATGGGGTCATAAAACAAATGATGTCCATGATGTATGCCGACATGTAAAATGGGGTAGTTTTCCCTTTGGCTTTCAATTACTAATATTATGTGATTTCCCTGACCAAATTGTCTGATAATATTTTAGCCCAATCAAGGGAATACCCCTCTGCTACTGTATGCATGATTGGTACCCATAGTAATAAGAAATGAGCAGAGTTTTCCTTCCCAAAAAGTCTACATAACATCATGGATACATACATCATGTGAGGTTCTATTGATGCAACAACATACACACCATGGGTGTCTTCTCTAAATTTCTCAGGACATGAGCACCAATCCTGGATCAAGTCAGGTAAGTTATTTCCATATTGTGCACATTCATTTTTGTCAAATTCTATTAGGAAAGTGGCATTATAAATTTAATTGGGAATTGGGGATAATTTGTACATTTCCTGAAAATGATTTGGTCGGAAAGACCCAACTGTGACCTTTTTGTGAATTGCAAATGCTCCTGGTCAAGATGTCGATGTTCTCTAGTGTCCAACCAATCATATCATTAAAAGGCATGAGCCTTGGCTGCGTGGATATTTTATGTAGATCTTATTGAGAAACATATTTGTATCTCATAGCTTGGGTTTCAGTCACCTTGTCACTCGAATCATTTGGGAAGTTGATCAATTTGTATTGTAGAATATCAAATACCCGTGTCTAGGTTTTCACTGTATCTATGGTTCTGGTTGAAGTGTCTGAGAGGACATCTGTGTTTGGGTTCGATCTTTCACCAGACACTTTAGTTGTTTTCCGTGGATCCATGATATTGCAAGCTCGAAACTCTGTTACATGTTACAGGAAATGCACAAACTTCTTATCTTACTAAAGCTTGCTATGTGAAATGCAAATGGAATTCAGAATTCAATATATTTTTCACCTTCAGTTCATCAATTTGTGTATACCTTTACTGACAATGGATTCACTCTCCTTAATAAAAAGATTTAGGCAGTGGTCTGAGATCTTATTTGAAATCATTGTTGTAGACTTATTATTAATTCCATTAATGGCTCATGGTTCGTGATCGAGATATTTGATGAATAATATTTGAATTTATTAGAACTACGATTTAACGAAAAAAAATTAACATGAGATAATAGTGTTTAGCCCATTAACTAATCATGTTTAACCTTAATTCTTTTCGGGCTTTCAGCCTTCGGGATATCCGATAATAGCTCAATATATGATTTCTGAAACTTGAAATCACGCAGGGATTAATTATTTGCTAATTCTCTTTAATATTTAATTAACTCTGCTTAACGCTTAAGGCATTTCGGGAGTTTGGATTTCGTAAACTTAGAATATGATATATGGAAAATGCCCAAACTCCAAAAGTGTGAAATTAATATTTGATATTTAATTGAATCTTAGAATTTAGGTATTTACTGTTTTGCGTGTTGGAAAAATTAGCTTCATTACCGTTTCGACAAGCCATTACCCATAATGATGTGTCAGAGCTTAGGGAGGCATACGTGTATGACGAATAAGACCCTTTGGACATTTTTTGACTATCGCTACTTTGCAGTTTCTACATGGTGAAACGCCCAAAGAGTGAAACTATGAAGCTGGAAACTCTGAAGTAGTCTCTAGAGGCTTGACCTTCTTAACATTCAGGCGGCTCCAAAATGTTCGGGAAAAAGGGACTGTTCGATTGATGGGAGAATTCAATTGATGACAGACCTTGTGCATGCCTTAAGGCTTAAAATTTGAAATATTTATCTTTGGGAAATCGTCTTCTAAGTTAAAGTGAAAGGATAGGATAAAGCTTTGGGCTTATAAATTTAAAAGTGTTCCAACAAGTTCGAAGGATGATCTAGGGGAGGGTGAACAAAATGAAGGAGCTTCACAATAGGAAATCGATGTCTCAACAACCTATGCTAAAGTAAGTATCGAGCCCACCCCTGATGCCTCAATTCCAATTAATAATCAACTCCCCGATGAGCGACAAACATGAGATAGACCTTCAAAATAGAGGGAGGAAGTTCAAGAATCCGATCTTGAACAAATACATACCATCGGGAATCTAGGGAACACATTCACCTGGGTGGATCATCAAATTTGTGAACCCATGGATGAAGTAGCCAACATACATGCTATCGCTTATGATCAGAAAAGGAAGGCTATCATCTAGAGAACCACCAAGAAGAGGAGGATCACTTTGGATTGCTACATCCTCATCACCATAGTGGAAAAGTTGATCAACATCGAGCATGCTAAGACATCCAAACTCATTAGCTTAGGGATGAAGATCACAGATGCCACACTAGACAGAGCTAAAAGAGATGAAGAGGAGTTGGTCTCTTCTCTAAAGGAATTGGAACATTTGCACCACTTGGCGAAATACTACCAGGACACCACATAGGCCAAAATGTACCTAAGGAGCAACTTCAAGGAGACATACAACAAGTTTATAGATGAACGACACATATCCACTACAAGGATAGTCAAGCTTTAGGAAGACACCCTCATGGAACTTGCAATGTGCAAAGATATGGAGAGGTGGTACGAGAAAGCACAACAAGCCATGGAAAGAATCAAATATATCAACATGGTGCAAAAGGGACAAGATGCCGAAGAGCATGACATCCGGGTGCTAATGGAAAGCAACGTCACATGCATAAGGAAATCGATCGAGTATTGGGTTAAAATGTCCCAGGAACCCCACCATGAAATTCAAGAAAAATGGGCCAAGTGTGAGAAAAATTGGATCAAGATCAATCGGGTATTGAAAGACATCTAACTCCCCAAGTTTGGTACACCCGATGAATTTATCGACTTGCGTGATATAGTCAAGTCGCACGCTGAGTAGGATTCATTGTGGGCTGAATAAATAAAAAAGGTGTCAGACACCGTGATAGAAAAGGTGCAACAATTTATGGAGCACCCGATCAAAGCTCGGGCTGTGTTGCAATAGTTGAGTATCAGTATAGTCAAGTATCAGGCGCAAGCAGTGGAGATAAGAGAAGTTTTCTCGGCCCCAATGGAACAACATAGATTCCCATATGCCAAAACATGAGAGGATATATTCATCAAGTGGTCGGAGTACGAGAAGAGTTATCCACTTAAGTGATATCTTGAGATGACTCTTAGAAAACTGTTAGAAGAGAGCGCCATGTGGCAATTTTGTTTTACTTAGTTTCACTCTAGTAGTTATTTTTAGTTAGTAGTATGTTATAAATAGGGGGATCGACCTATTAGCAAAGGTCGATGGTTTTTGTAAGAAACTCTCATTTTTGGTTTTGTTAAGAACTATTTTGGAGCTTCCTTTAATTGAGAAGTCCTTTTGGGACCCGAGAAAAGTTTATGTTTTCATCAAATGCATGTATGATTGGATGTGGAGAAGAATTATTTCTTATTTTGTCTCATGAATGGATGTTGTAACGAGTAAGAGCTACTAAATTTATTGATAGTTTATCTGATGCAATGTTTTACAGTTCTTTCTTTAATGATGAAGATTAATCATTATGTTATTATGTGATTGATGATTAGAGTTGAGTGAATTATTTTACTTATCATTGTTTATCACATGCATATTTTCTTCTGATAAATTCTATCTCAGTCGGTAATTGGAATACTCATATGGTTAACGTATTAGTACTAGGCTTTTGGTTGACGATCATTGTTTGCATGATAGAGTGTAAGGGTTATCCCAAGCTCAGCGTCTTCTCCAGTAGTTAAATTTTGTTCCCATTTTGTTGCCTGGTTGGTTTATACCGTCCCTATCTCATATCAGTCCCACCTAAGAGAAAATACAAAAAAAAAGGATAACGTCCAAACTGAAGGAGAAAACCTTTACAAGAAAGCATAAAGCCCATCGATTATTTTGGTCGTATTGCAAAATGTGGAGAACCATTTCACTATTAAACGTTGCAGAGTCTAATTGGGCCTTGGTGGCAGGTTTGGTTCCTGCTATTGAGTTAAAGGGTTTTAAGACCCCTCAACAGGTGGGAAAATGGAAATAAAACCAAGGACAATGGTAATAATAATAAGAAGATTGATAATGTTGGAGAGAGAAAACGAGAAACACGTAAGGTGAAGTTTCCCTGTAAGGTTTGCACAGATGATCACCTTACCAATTTATGCCCCAAACTTGCAGAAGATGTGAGCCTATTATCTCTACTGCCCACCATGTTGATGAATCCATTCCCACATAATCATCACATGGCCTCGATCTCCTCAAACGTCGGAAATGAAAATGGTGGGAGTCAAAACCCATCGTTGCAAGATGGAGACTGTTTATGTATCAATATGGTAGATGCAAAAGTTCATGTAGCTACTTGAGGTTGAGATTACAGCTCTTCACAAGCTATTCCTGGTCTAAAATCTCATCCTCGTCCTCCAAAGACGAATTTACAGATTGAGAAACCAGATGCACTGCCTCGTATTTTGAAAGGAGTACTCAAGTTCTCTACCCATAATCCAAATGCTAAATCTACCTAGAACTACTCTATTTTTGATGACCTTGGTCAAACCCCTTGTTGTATGTTAGCTTTGAAGGTACTCCAGATGTCTCCCTCACAGAGGAATTCCTTACTCTCTACTTTAGGATCTCTAGAACCCAATGGCTCAAAATTTATCAAGTTTGATGTCTCAGATGTGAAGCCTCTCTTGCCTTACCATGTGGCTTTCCAAATCCACGTGGAGTACCCAAAGTATACCATCAAACGTGAGGTTGTTGATGAAGGTGGTGATATGTGTGTGATGTCCTTGATCTATTGGAAAGCTCTCGGTTCTCCAACTCTTTCCAAGTCATCAAACATGTTGAATTCTTTTGACGGTCATTCCTTTCATCCTCACGGTATTCTCCTTGCCTTTCCAGTCCACTTAGGTGGCAATACGATAGAGGTGGAAGTAGAGGTAGTTGATGCGACTCTTGATTATAACTTGTTACTAGGACACAATTGGACTTATGCCATGATCATCGTAGTATCATATGTCTTTCGTAATCTTTTCTTTCCTCATGAAGGAAATATCATGACGATCGATTAGTTATCCTTTGCGTGCTCTAGTCCTAATGCATCTATTGAACCGTCGATCCCCGTGATCGACAATTCTCAGTCAGTAAATGAGAATATTTGTGTCAAAATGTATTCTTCCCTTATGGGTACTTTTGACTTCACGACATTGAGTCACCACGTTTATGCCATGTCCATTAGGCCTGTCTCGACAAAGAGGTTCATTCCTTTACGCACTTCCTATTTTAGTGATCTGTGGACCCTACCTTCCCCGACTTAATATTGTGAAGGTCAGTTGCATGCTGGAATGGCCATGCCACTATCGGCAATGGATATTGTGTATCGAGTTGTTCTTGACTCTTCCATCGATCCCGATCCTGTTACCTCACCGACGAACGAGGAGGATCTCGTTCTTAGGCCCATGTGGGCCACTTCATTATCTTGTTCACATCATTGCCTTGATGGTACTTTTCCTTCGGAAAAAGCTATCATAGAAGCTATGAATAGTATAAAAAACCTTGGGATGATATGCATCACCACTCTTATTTCCTCCCAAAGCTTGAAAGAATCAAACAAGACGACTTTTGATCTACTTTGAGTGAGATAGTTGGTCACCCCATAGTTCCACTTGATATGCATGAAATTTATGCCAAAGGAAACATGGTGAGTATTTATCCTACTGTCACGATCGATATCTCTCGTACCCCTGGTAGGGTTGAAAGCATACATATCGGTGTAGATTGTTCGCCAGAAGAAATCCTGATCTACACTGAACTCTTCAAGGAATTTCGAGATGTATTTTCTTGTTCATATGAAGAGATGCCATGATTCGAACCTCGTATCATCAAACGTGACATTATAAATTATCTGAATGCTAAACCTATTCGGCAATTTATTAGAGTAGTAAATCCCCAAAAGGCCCCTGCTATTAAGGTAGAGGTGGAGAAGCTACTTAATGTTGGCTTCACCTACCTAGTTCCCTTGAATCAATGGGTATCAAAACCCATTCTGGTGGATAAGAAGCAAGGAACCATCCATGTATGTATGGAATTTCCTGACCCGAAAAAGGCCTGAACTAAAGAAAACTTCCCGACACCTTTCATTGATCAGATCCTCGACGAGTGTGCAGGAAGAGAAGTATTTTCATTTATGGACGGATTTTCAGGATATAACCAAATCCAAATCAAACTTGAGGATCAACACAAGATGAAATTTATTTTTCCTTGGGGTACTTTTGCATACCGAAAAATGCCTTTCGGCCTTAAAAACATCGGAGCAACCTTTAAACTTGCCATGAATTTCAATTTTCACGATTTGAAGCACATAGTCGAAGCTTACCTTGATGATCTTTCTACTCACTCTCGCAAGAGAGCATATCACAATATACACCTTCGACTTGTTTTTGAAATATGGTGTTCCTATATAATTCAGTTGAACCCTCACAAGAGCATCTTTTACAATAAGTCTGGTCATCTTTTGGGTTTTCTAGTTTCTATGACTGGGATCATGGTGGATCCAATAAAGGTTGATGCAATACTTCGATTTCCTTGCCTGCGCACGATTTGAAAACCTCAGGGTTTACATGGGAAAGCTAACTTTCTTCGTCGATTTATAGTGAATTATGCCAATATCACTAAGGGTTTCATGCGTCTCTTGAAGAAGGGCACCCATTTTATCTGGTATGAGAGAGCTCAGAAGTCCTTTGATGCTTTGAAGAAATCCTTGGTATCGACACCTCTACTGAAGCCTCCTGACTACAAAAAAGATTACTTGATTTATATCACTGCTTCTGAGGATACGATTGCTATGGTTTTGGTTTAGGAGGATAATGATCTCCACGAGCACGTCATCTACTATCTTAGTCAGAATTTAGTCAGTCCTGAACTTAATTATTCTCGAGTAGAAAATATAGCTTTGGATGTCGTCCACGCAATCCAGTGTTTGTGTCATTACATATTAATCTGCAAGACTACTATGGTTTCAGATGTCAATCCATTTCAATACGTCCTTACTAGGCATATCATAGGGGTAAAATATAATAAATGGATTGTCATTTTACAAGAGTTTGATATCGATTTCTTTTCTGCGAAATATGAGAAATCCCTAGTCTTCGCATAGTTAATATCCGATTTCCATGATTAGATGAGGATGTTATCCATGTTGATTCATTTGCAGATGAACAAATTTTTCTTGTCTCGTCATATAACCCCTGGTATGGAGACATTGTTCTCTATATTCAAACCTTGAAGTTCCCTCAACATCTCTAATGACATCACCGATGATGTGTAAGATAACAAGATAAGAAATATACTATCGTCGGTGACACTTTGTATCGCCGATGAATAGACAATATCTTTCTTTGTTTTCTAACTCACAGAGAGGTCGAGTCTGTCCTGAACGATTTCCACAGTGGGGCTTGTGGTGGTCATCTATCCGGGCTTGTGACAATCCAAACAATTTTGCGAGCCGATTATTTCTGGCCTACTATATTTAAATATTGTATTGAAGCAGTTAAGAAGTTTCACCCTTGCCAGGTGTTCACTCAGAAAATGCGCTCTTATCCAGGCCCTCTTCACCCAGTCATTATCGTCGGTCCCTTCACCAAGTGGGGGGTGGACTTCATGGATTTCAACCCAACTTCAGTTGGGGTTCATCAACACATTATTGTGGCAATCGACTACTTTAATAAGTGGGTTGAGGCCATGATTACAATTTAATATGATGGGAATATTGTCGCTTTCTTCATATTCAATCAAATTATCACCCGATTCGGTATCCTGAGTGAGATTGTCACTGATCATGGCAATCACTTTCAGAAAAAAATGATGGAAGAAATAACATCTAAGATAAGGTTTAGACATGGTCATTCTTCTCCTTAATACCCCTAGGAAAATGGGCAAGTAGAGGCCGTCAACAAGTCTCTCAAGACCATTTTGCAAAAAACGGTCAGTCAGAGTAAGTCTGACTGGAACATCATGTTATATCCTGCACTTTGGGAATACCGAACCTCTGTCAAGACTACCACCGGATTTTCCCCTTTCCAGTTAGTACACGGTGTAGAGTCTATTTTACCTATTTAATGCAAAATACCTTCTCTTAAGTTGGCAATCGCACTCCTACCTGACACTTTCAATATCGAACGACGCCTTGTACACCTAGAGAGTATTGATGAGTAGCATCGAGATGCCTCTATAGCTATCAAGGAGAAAAAAGACGTGTCAAGGTCCAGTACGATAATTTTGTCTGTCCTCGGTTGTATGCTGAGGGTGAATTGGTCCTCTTGTATGATCAAGACAAAGAACCACTGGGAGCAAGCAAGTTTAAACCCATGTGGCACGGTACTTATATCGTGTGATGTGTTCTAGAAAAAGGAGCCTATGAGTTAGAATATTATTAAGGGAATAAGTTGGTTGAGCCCAGAAGCAGGTTCTAATTGAAAAGTTATTACGCTTGAGCCCCAAGCTTGGGCGTAACTCTTTGTATACTAAATGTAATTTAGTGTATATATATTTTCCCTTTCTTTCTGTCTTCAGCTTGCTTATTGAGTTTTTCCTTTGCTGGAAGATGTCAATGAAGTCTTTGTTCTACCTAAGATTCGCAGACAAAGCTAGTCATCATCCACAGAACTTGGCTTCCGTCGCTTGGGTGGTTTACTCACCCAAGGGTCTACTGTTGTCTTAAGGTAGCGTATGCATAGGGCCATCCACGAACAATGTGGCCAAATATAGCATCGTTATAGAGATTTTGCACGATTCTATCTCACATGGTATTCGTTCTTTAGAAGTTCGCCTGGATTCCCAGTTAGTAGTATGTCAGTTGAATGACAGTTATCGCATGCATGATCCTACTTTACTTCGTCGATTCCTACAGGTACATTGTTTAGAATGATAGTTTGATTTTATTACATATTATCATATTCCTAGGATTTCTAATCATTTGTTCGACTCTTATGCTAATTTCGTTTTAGATTGGCATTTGTCACATAATTAAAAGAAAAGAAAACCATCTCATCAATGTACACATTCTAAAATATAAGTAAAGTTGAAGATCCCTTTTTATATATTTCAAAAACTATGGTGTTTATAGTACAAAATTGGGGCTAATACCCTCAATACACATATACAGTTGGTACTAAAATATCCACGACATCTACACATGTGGAACCATATGTGTGTCATGGTAACAAACTACAGTGTTTGGGAGACGCCTAAAGAGTCGCAACCATGCTCTAGGTACACCAACCACCTGTCGCTACATGGCTTCAGGTAGATCCTCTACCTGAATCATGGGAATCCTGTGAGTCAAATGTAATAGGTTTCCGTGCACATTTTGTAGGACTCTCTCAGATTCTCCTCCCACTGCCTCATCTCCCTGGTTTCTTCGTCGATGTCGAGGAAACCCCTCCAACCGTCATGGACCCATGTCTGTGTTACACAAGTGTCTAGTTAATACTTAAGAACCATCCAAAAATATTTTTGTTCAATCATACAAAAATACAAAAAAATGAAATATTTAAAAACATTTGGCATACCTATGTCACCGTAGGCAGAACCTGGTGGAAGTGGCATGTCTGGATCTCCTCGGAATTCTATCCCTACATAGGGATAGTCATCTAGGGAAATGACTTGTCGCTACGACCAGTCGAAGAAATCCTCGTTGTATGGAGTCAACACACTACCTCCCCCCTGCCACCTCATTACCTTGGTCCATAGTGCCATGGATGGATCGCAAGGTCCTCTAGGAAGAATCTTGACTCTAGGTCCCAAACTTGGAACCAGATCGAAAAAGAAACTGCATAGGATAGAGAAAAACCCAAAATTCCTCTTACTCCCCTGTTTGCACTATGTCAATTGGCTCTTCATATTTTCTAGTAGTGAGGTACACCAATCATATACCGTGGGTCTCATACACTGCACTGCATAGAACATGAGCGGCTTTGATGCCTGGTGCAATAAGGCTGAACCTGTGATCCTGGTCAATACGAGCACAATAATCTTCAAACTCAGGTTGTTTATTTCCCGGATAGGGAGTTGACTCCCCACCTTAGGAGTCCCTTCTACACAATGGGCATCAATGTACTCCTATATTTTCATTATGTTCCCTTATCCCCATGATTTGAGGTTTACAACCTCTCCCCAACATCATAGAACAGTCAAAAAGTAAATATCCTCTACTTCAATTCTCAATGGTTACCCATCGAGGTTGAATCTTTCACTCTCAGGGTCCTAGTAACCCACAAGCATCTCGAGCAACCTCACTTGGGATCTCATTCCTTTGAGCACCCAAAATTTATACAAGCCACATCACTTTAAGGCCATTTGGGCCCCCGGATCTTGATCTACAACAACATCGACCTCCTCGTGCTCTCTTTCTCTCCATTCAAGAACCATCCTGCCAACGACAAATCAAAAATTGAGTTAGAACCCTTAAAAATTATTGTTTGCATGCTTGTACGTGGCCTACTTCAATTAAAGTCATGTGTAGGGATTTCGATACTCTTCTTGTAGTTTACACAAGAGGGTATACCTTTTCGTATACGCGACCTGATAAAAGAACCTGATTGAAGACAACACACTTACACCAAAATTTACATTTTGCGCCCTCAATAACTAAAAATGTGAAACCTAATTCAAAAACTTAATCCACTAGAATTGAAGATGAAGGGAATTATATTTACCTGGTACATACGATTGATAATTTCATTTCCTGATACTCCCGCAATCATTGTTTGAATCTCAGAGGTATTTTGGTCCAATTTGCACTAGTTGGGTAAAAACTCAAAATGGTATAGTAATTTTTTTATTTTTCTACTATTTATAAACTATTTTTACCAACTTTATATAGTTTTAAGCCATTTTTCACCTAATGGACTAATACAAAGTTGGATCGAGTTGGTTTTTGTAGTTTTAACCAGGGATTCTTGCAGATTTCAACGTTATGTTGGTCATTTGTCATCACGGGCATGCATTTTCATTACCTAACATATAGGATAGGTATCCACTCCATCATGCATTTTCTCATTATCGTATAAACTATCACGTCTTATGCCTTAGGTACGAACCCATTTGTTGCGACACAGAACCTTCCATCTACTATAAGTCGTGTCATTAGCAAGTGGTAGAGACTTACTAAACATGGGTTCCCTAGTTAGATCCCCTACTTCACTTGGTGCCCATGCAAATATTTTTTCGATAGGACTGGGAGTCCCTCAAAGATTGTACATGAATTTATGTCGAGCCTCATTTCTCATTCATAAACATATGAACTTATACCTTGAGGACTCCCAAACGAGTATGAGTTAATCTCTTTTCGAACTAGTTAAAAAGAGAAAATATTGCCGAGTGATTTATCCCTTTCACACTCGTTAAAATTGGACTTGAAAGGTCATGAGTCTTAGTTAATCTCTTTTCCAACTCGCTATCAAAATGCGAAAAGATTGCCGAGTGAAATTGTCTCTTTCACACTCGTAAATTGGATTTGAAAATACGTCTATTTGGCACAAGTTTATCCCTTTTTCACACCAAGTAGACTAAAAGACATAAAAAAGGACATTTTTTGTCATTAAGTTGTGATTGCATCTCATGCCCTTGCTTGCAGTATTGAGCCTATAGTCATTTCTCTCTTTGCATTATAAACTATTTGCCTCAGTAGTTTTTCATCCTCAACCAAGTAGAGCCTTGTTTATATCCTTCGCAATTTGATAGCCTATACCTTGGAGGGAACGTTTCCCCGAATGTCCATCTCCCACATGCATTTTCATGCATTAAGAATAGGTACCTTCCACTGTTGGAACTAGTTTTGTTTACTTGTGACACTCATTTCCTCCTCTGTATCATAGCATTCATTTGTCTATGAAAAAACAAAAAAAGACGGGCGAGAAGGGAGTATTATCTTATGTTGGCAGTAGTCATATCACCTTTGAATAAATCACAAAGTTATAGAGTCTATTCATCATCATAATTTTGGGATTAACATGGCCTTAGGAAGTTGATCTCGTTACAGAGTCTTCTCTACCGACTGGTTACTCTTCCCGTCCCTATAGATAATTTCATTAATGTCTCTTGTATCTCATGGTTTCATCATTATTATATGCTATAGGAGTCCTCCATATGTCTCATGCTCTTGTTCAAAGGAAGTCCTTCAACCTATGTCGGCCACTCCTCATAACTCTTGACTTTGCGTGTCAACCATACCCTCAGTTTGTCTCAGAATCACATGATACTGCAAGTCTTATCATGCACCCTAGCCCTACCTCTATCATTGGTTGGTAAAATTGAACCCAATAATCAAAACTTCATCATTGGTCGTTGACTGGGTGGTTTCCCTTGTGTTCGAAGATAAGACATCTATTCACACATTGGGATTTGTGCAGTGTCTTGGATGCCATTATCCTTATTGGTGGTTTCCTCTCCTTTGTCAACAATTTTCATCAATGGCTATTATTCATAGGGTCTTTTTCATGTACCCCTTTCACTTGGCACACGTGAAACATGCACATGGTCGTTGGTTCATGAACATGTTCTTCGTCCAATTTCCACCAAATCATAAATCTCCTTCTTTGTACCTCGTGCTGACTGATGAGAGATTCCTTAATTCTCTCCTTTCAACATGTCTCCTTCCATCGAATTCAGCTCATTTATTCTGGAAATGGGACCTAGAGTCTTCTAGGTACCTTGAGGCTTGCACTCATTAGTGGCAGGCTCTCCCGCCATCGAAATTTGGGAATACATCAATGTCTCCTGATCGATGGATTCTTCTGGTGTTCGACACTAACTCCTCTATTCACACTTGTAAGAATTTACTCGCAGCCTTGATACCTACTTTCATTATCGGTAGGTTGTCTCACGTTTGTTAACGGTATACCTCAATGATCGGTAATCAAACAATGCCTCATTGTATTCGACCTCAACTCCTTTATTCACATGATGTAGACTTGCACCCTTGGTGGATTGTGTATAAGACTTGAAGACATCACTATGTGGTCACAACTTTCCTGAGTTGTTTCTTCCTTTTCATTGAACCAGTACCTATATGACTTCAGTGATCATGGGAGATGATATTGTACTCCATGGTATACAAATATCTTCAGATTGGTTTTGATATTGAGCCTTGTTCGTGACTATGACAACTATTGGCATGTAACCGCATTTGTATTTGCCTATTCATGACCACATACAATTGTTTGGTATATTTTTCACATGGATATGCAGTGTAATTTTATTGGCAACCATGTATGCAAAGTCAGTACATAATGTAATGAGAAATGAGTTTGTCTAGTTGTTCCCCTACCACTCCACTTCTAGGTTATTTATAATTTATTTCACCCATCACAGATACTCCTCTGACCTCACACATTAGGGGGCATATGTTATAGCAAGATTTGCCTCACCCTATGAAATCTTGCACAGAGGGCCTTATTCAATTTCCTTATGTAGACTTATCTTCCCTGTTGATAGAATCCAGAGACAAAAATTAATAATTTTCCACATGTACGCATCTTTCACACTATACAACATGCATATACACACTCTGCTCCACTACAACCCACATACATCGATATTTGTGCCAGAAAATGAAAATTAAATGTCGGGTTTCCATGTCATGACATGAGATCTCTGTTCCTTGGCCTTCCATATACTGGAAATGTTCTGAATCATCCCTTCATTTCCATTTTGAAGGCTATAAGTGGGCCAATTCTGAGCTATGGAAAAGGAGAAAGAATTCAACTTTGAGAGCAAGGTTACTCTGGAGAAATTATTACTTCATATTGAGTCTGCATCCCTTTGTCTTTTAAGTGTGAACACAATGTTCAGCCCCAAAGTGCTTCCCTTATTGATTGAGAACCTCATTGTTTCTCTCTTATGAGCTTGCCTTTGGTGGAGGATTGAAGAGGTGGAGGCCCACCTGGAAGGAACTTAGTTTATCGGTTCTGAACCGTGCTGACACAGAAGTTTGTAATATTTTCACTTCTACTAATCCTTTATTAATAGAAATACTCCTTTCTCGTCCAATTGATATCTTGCAAATATATGAGTTATTATCCATGGGCGTATTCGTTATGTTTATTAATGGATTATTCTATCTAATATGCTAACCTTTTATATTATCACCACATGCTTTGTTTGTTTGTTTGTTGAGAACTAGTTGCAGATGTATAGCTTTGGGTTCAAGTGCTCAACAGTGGACTTCATCGAACATTTGAACGAGTTAGGCCTATTTCTTATCTAACTTTCATATTGGTTTATATAGCATGTTTATGGGATAGAGATGATTTCTGCAGTCATTTCCATCTGTTGTGGTTTACCCTAGCCATAGAGAGATTTTCCTCGTAACAATTTTCCCGAACCTTCTTTTCTTATCTCGCACTTTTGTGAATTGAAATTAATTTTATGACCTTGTTCACACATTTGAATCACACTTAGAAGATTATGTTTCATATATTCTAATAGTAGAACATTTTCTTCCTTGGTATTCTTGTTTCCAATTCTGACAATGCATTTTCCAATGATTTTAGTTGAATCATCATTTTCAAAGGAGACTAATCCATCTCTTTCCTTTCTTAATGTAACAAAATTTTGTTTATCACATGTCATGTGTTTTGAACAACCATTTTCAACATACCAACCACTTTTCTTCTGCTTAGCTTGTATATCGAGTGTGCATTCTTCATTGCTATACTAATTCTTCTTTATTATCCATGTTCTCTTCTGAGGTTCCTGTCTTTGATTGTTGTTGTTCTGTTGTGGTTCTCTAGGAGGGATTGTTATTATGAAATAATTGTCCATGTGTCCAAATTTATTACACTTGTAGCATTCCACTTCAATGCTCAATGATTCAAACCTGTTGTAACTTGTTCTCTGTGTTTCATTAGGCATTCTTGGATAACCCTTTTGTGTATGAGTTTCAAAGTTTTTTATGTTCCTATTGTTAGTTCTATAATTCATAGCTTTATGTCCAAAATTATTGCATGCATAACATAAACCAAAAAATATAGTTTGATACTTGGGAGTTGAAGATATTTTGAAAGGAGTTACTCTTATGAATCCTTCTTCTTCCTAAGGCCTATCTACATTTGTCGGTCGTTGATTCTAAAATATGAATCTTCTTGGTGGAGGAGTGTCCCTGTAATCTTCCTTGTAGGTCTTCCTATCCTATTTGATTGTTTCTGCATAGATTTCTGGATATGTTTCTTGTTCTGTTGTTTTGGAGCTTGATCCCTTTTTTTTCTGATTGTATCCAAGTTAGGACTTGTCATGATGAGGCTTTTGAATTTTGATAATGTCATCCAAAACATTTGAGTTGTTCTGCATATTTTTCTTTTGAATATCCTTTCTTAATGTGACAATCTCTACTTCCAAATTTCCAATGATCTTGTCTCTTTCTTCTAGTTGTTCTTTGAGTGCTTCTTCAATTCTTTTATCTTCTTCTATTTGAACCTTCAAATTTGTGATAATTTGTTCTAGTTCCTGAGTATCTTCTTTCTTGTCTATTTCTACTTGTAGCTTCTTGTTTTTCTTCTTTTCTCTTCTTATAACTTCTATGGTAGTCAAAAATTCTTTTCGGTAGTAAACTTCTGCCTCTTCATATTCTTCTTCAGTGTCTTCTTTATCATAGTCTTCTACTACCATGAATATAACTCTTTCCGTCTCACTGTCACTGACTTCATCTTCATATGATGAGGATATGTCTTCTTTGGTGCAGAATATTTTCTTGAAAGTTTTCTTTATGGTTCTTTTTACTTTATATGTTTGTTTTCTATTTGAGTAATCTTCATCATTCCTATTATTTTTCTTATGAGGACATTTGTTATCAAAATGACCAATACCATCACAATTAAAAAAATCAATGGAATCCTACCTTTATATTTGTCGTTGGTTCCCTTTTTCAAGATTCTAACAAAGTTGGACACTTCTTCATCATATTCTGAGATGTCACTGCTGCTGCTATGTTATTTTTCCTTTTTCTTTCCCTTTTGATTTGACCTTTTGGATTCTTTGAAAGATTCTTCTTTTATATATGGATTTTCCTGTTCAGTTCTCATTTTATATGCTATGAATATTCCATGTAGTTCTTCCATGTTTATTGAGTCTATATCTTCTCTTTCTTCTAGTGATGATATCTTAGGATCAAATATCATAGGAAGAGATCTTATCACCTTTTGAACAATTACAAATTCTTTAATTTATTCTCCCAATCCTATGATTGCATTTACTATTTCATAGACTCATAAGAAGTAAGCTACAATATTCTCATCTTCCTTCATCTTTATTTGTTTGAACTGACCTCTATAAGTTTGAAGCTTTGCCTCTTTGAATTTTGAATCTGCTTCATAAATATTTTGAAGCTTGTCCCAAATCTCTTTAGAAGATTTACAATGTATAAATTTTGTGTATACCAATTCACAAAGACCATTCAGAAGTGCATTTGTGGCTTTGGAATTATTTTGACCGATTTTTATTTCTCTTTTGTTTGTTGGTGGAACTGTTGGTTCTTTGTATCCATCTACAACTTATTTCCAAATTTCAAATCCTCGTGCCTGTATATATGTTTTCATCCTTCTTCTCCAAAATGCATACTTATGTCCATYAAACCATGGTATTCCATTTTTATACATRTTGTTTCTCTCCATGATCTACCTTTCAGTGGTTAAATTGATTTTTGAAGGAACCTGCTCTGATTCCAATTGTTGGATTACTAAGAGGGGGGGTGAATCAGTAATAGAGAAATTCAATCCTTCTCACCACAAAATGCAAGTGTTATATCATTGTAGCATTATCATCCAATAGTTTCATAGTAAATAAACAATGAACAAATGAGAAATCATACACATACACAGTACACCATTGTTTTTACGTGGAAACCCAAAGCGAGAGAAAACCACATAATTCTTTTTCGTATATGTATTTAAGAATTACATTCATTGGAAGTACCAACTTCCTTTGTTTTCCAACTGCAACTGGAAGGAAGCTCCAACCCCCTATTTTCTCAAGCTACAACCCGTGGGAAACTCCAACTCCCAAATTCTCTGGCTACAACTAGAAGGAGGCTACAACCCCTTATGTTCTTTGACTACAACTGGAAGGTGGCTACAACTACATGTCCTTTCCCCATCCAACCAAACTGACATAGAAGTAGAATGATGGAACCATTGTCACACTATCATTGTGAGATAAACCACTGCACAACGGTATCATCCTGTACCACTGACCTGCATCCAACCTGTACTACTGCCCTGCAATCAACCTGTACCTAAACTAAACATGTATCAAACAAAATACAATAGATACACAACCTGTAGTTCTGTAACATGCGTATGTACATGCCCTGTTTGTACAATAACCTACGTATGTATGTGTATTTTCTGTAATGAAGCCTGAGTATGCCTTTTGAAACTAGGGATACATGACTTGTAGTTATGCAACATGCGTATGTATGTGCCCTATTTATACAACAGCCTACGTATGTACGTGTCTTGTCTGTTATGAAGCCTATGTATACCTTCTAAAAACTAGGGTTTTATTTTTTCT
The DNA here is from genome assembly GCA_010110895.2 of Picea sitchensis. Classification (NCBI taxonomy): domain Eukaryota; kingdom Viridiplantae; phylum Streptophyta; class Pinopsida; order Pinales; family Pinaceae; genus Picea; species Picea sitchensis. The sequence goes on from SNQJ01S0082871.1 coordinate 30,641, forward strand.
GGAAACTTCTGGTCCTCTACAAATTCTTTCACATAGATCTGCAACCTGTTACTATATCCAAACAATAATTGTACCTTTTGCATGCATCCTCATACATAGCCCTTACCCAAAAACTCTATATCTCTCTCTAGTCATGTGCCATATAAGTGTATGTAATAATGAACAAGTATAATAACCCTCACATGATCTAGACATTAGACCCTTCTTGATATTCAACCTCTCAATACATCAACCACTTCACAAATACAAGCTCTCAACCATGTACCACAAAAACCCTTAGCCATATGCCAAGAAATAAAAGATGTGCCTCAATCAATGATATATATTGGTTATACCAGCACTATATTTCTATAAATCTAACTTATACAGAAGATCCCATGCAGCCACTAGTCCCTCTAGGGAGAATCCTCAAATATCCATAACTATTTCTCATTCATACATAAAAATCTAACTACTCATAGAAATAAGACATACCTTTTGAACCAGTGGATAGATTTGATGTATCTGTTCACTRTAGACCTTCCTAGGAGCTTGATCTTAGAATCTAGAACCTTGACATCTTCATCTTCTCAAGTTTCTATGGATTTACCCTCATGTACGTGCCCTAATACACTTCCATCCCACGCATGTACGCACCCTAATACACCATTAGAMTGTGTACACCTAATAAATTAGGTTTTTTTAGTATTTATTGTAATTCTGAAACTTTTTTAGTCAACCCTCCGTGCTACCTCAGACTTCCGCAACATCAGATGTATCAATGAGTACTTGCAATAATCCTTACAAAACAATAGATATTCAATATGTTCAAGTGTGATTAAATGAGAGAGCCTTGCCTCTTATTTATACTTTCATGTGCCATCCTCAAGGGGTTACCTTTTAACCATCTTAACCCACTTTCCTTATTTTAGGGTTAACCCACTTATAACCACTTGTCCACTTAACTTAACCAATTTCCATAATTAGTAATTTCTCCATTAACTTTATTATTTAAATAATTTAACTTGAATCCTCTTTGACTTATAGTACACTCATCACTTCACTTTATTATTTAAATAATTTCTTCTTTGCAAACACTTTGACTACTTTGACCTTTTTGGGCTTCTAGATGACTCATGAGGGTTCTCCAACTTCACATGGACATAACTCTCTAACTGTGAGGATTTATGTGACGTTACACATACCACCGCAAATGTTATGACATGCACTATCCATGTAGAATAGTCTTACCTGCAAATATATCAAAATGCATACCATTATCCATCAAACAAACTTGGGTCCATTACCCAAACCTTTGTGCTACCAAAATTCGCTACTGGCCTTTATTCAAGGGTTGAAATCAGTGACAACTAACCCAATTAATCAACACACAACATGAAGAAAATAATAACACACTTCAGGAAAGTAAATCACACCACACAATAAGAGTTGATTAGTAAATAAATATACTCTATTTTACACACTCCTTGACATATCGGGAGGGTCTATCTATCTATTGGAAATAGATTCAAAAAAAGGAAATATTAACTTGTAGGAAAGAAAGCACACCACTCTTGCAGAAGTGAAAGCACATGGAAAGGAAAGTAAATCACTTGAGAATGTGGTGGGTTTGTCAACTCCCTATTCTCAACCATCCATGTGGATCAGTAAGCAGTGGATTATGCCAGTCCCCTACTCTCAACCACCTTTGGGAATTGACTAGAAGCACATAGTACACAAGGAAATATAAGCTAAATCACTCTTGCAGGATTGAAGAAAGTAAATTTTATTTATTTGATAGAAAGGAAATTGTTGAAAAGGAAATGCTCACACACACATAAATAAATAAATTGAACTAAAATATTTATTCCTCGATCTCCATGCATTCATAAAAAAAGTGTTGCCACTAATCTAGAACACAAAAAAAATAATTGAAACCATACTATGCTCAAAAGAAATGACAGAATTGAAAATGTAACAATTACACATACTATGAAATATCAAAGCTATAATCTACATTAACACAAGATCTCAAAGAAATATGATTAATTCCATCATACTCTAGACATTTGCTCCAAGAGTGCCCCCAAAGAATGAATAAGGCACTCTCTTTTATACATGATTTTGTCTAAAAAACAAAATAAAAACAATAAATGTAGATCCACAAGTTTCTCTTGTGGTTACAACAATTTACTAATAAGTAGAAACTAAAAATCAACTAGTAAATAATTACAAGATTTTTGCTAATAGTCCAAAACTAATCAAACTAATCTTATCAATGGTTCCAAGATTCTCTTCTCATATACGATTATTTTTGTTGATCCAAATCCATGGAATATCTTGATGGTTAAAGATGGATTTTCGTGGATTACAAAACTGTCCCGCAAAGTAACATCAGTTGTGACAACAGGAGTAAAAACAAATAGTGAAATGTTGATTTCTCAAAAAGTATGATCTAGGTTTTTGAGATATTTTAAGGATATATTTATATTGACTTAATAATTCCTCATATGAAAAATCTCAAGTACCCGCTTCATGGATCTTTAGTTATAAGTGTTGCAACAAGTGGCTTGGAGTAACAACATGAGTAACAACAAGTGGCAATTGATTCTGCAACAACAAGATAAACCACCTTTTCAAAGATAAGTTCATAATATGTTACCTCTCTAATATTTAACCATAATTCATATGAAATAATAAATAAATGTAATGGAAACCACCTTGGTTCTAAATATCTTATATAAGCATTAAAAATGATTTATAAGCATTAAAAATGATTAATAAGCATTAATACAAGGTTATGGTTAAACAAGAAGGTATTGAAAGTAGGAAAATGGTGATGTAAAAGGATGAAAATTCCATGGCCCAACAATATGCACACTCCTGGTGAGGAAACCAAGGTGAACATGCAACTTTTGGTGATAAAATCAAGGTTAACATGCATGAGTGACTTCTACTAGTCTAACTAAGATGTAACTGACTCAAATTTGAAGAGGGAAGGATAATATGTACGATAATGTTCTCAAGAGAGAACATTCTCATTTATGGAAGTACCCTCAACATTGGACTATCAACCTTACGAAATATTTACCTAGGTGAGTATGTAATATATNGAATACTACTAGGGTGTACATGATGAATGGATCCCGACAACCAAGGCCATGTTAGGTACCCATTTTATAATGCATCTAAGAATGAAACACTGAAAAAATAGAGGAAAGAGGGAAAAAATCATGGGAAAACCCCCCCTCAAAGTACAATGCATCAAAAATGAAGAAGGAAAGACAATTACTGAGTAGTTGTGTCATTCACTCCAAGATGATCATGCAAAAGGTGGAACTTCTACTCAACAAAATTCTTGGTGAATATGTCTGCATTCCGTTTGGCAGATGGACATTGTTGCAAATTGATGATCCTATCATGTACCATCTCTCTAATGCAATGTGTATGGATCTCTATGTGTTTGGTCTATTGTCACTACACTGGGTCTGAGAAAAACTTGACAGTGGTCTTATTGTTACACCAAATGTCATTCAGATGATGAAACTAGATGCCAATCTCAGTGAGGAAGTTCTAAATCCAAAGTGCTTGAATAGTGACGTTGACCACTCCTCTATACTTGGCCTTTGTTGACGATAGAGAAATAATTGACTTATTTTTTCTTGACCAATAGATGGGACCAGAACCCAAACTAAGAACGTACCCAGATGTGGAATTGCGATATTTTTTATCACTAGTCCAATCAGAATCAATGAATCCCATCAAATATAATGCCCAATTGGTTGTATAGTGGATCCCATAATCTGTGGTACCCTGGACATATCTAAGGATGCACTTTCCATCCTTCTAGTGTAGCTCATGTTGCTCTTGTATGTATGTAGAAACTTCCCCAACTGCATATGAGAGATACAACTAGGTGTGGGTGAGATATAGAAGGATCCCCATAAGTTGTCAATACATGGTGTTGTCTACCAATGGTGTATCCTTTCCATCTTGATCAAGATGTAGCCTAGACAAAAAGGGTGTGGTTGTTGAATTTATTCATTCAGGTGGAATCTAACCAAGACATCCCTAACATACTTATTCTGAGATACATTGATTAATGAAGCATATTGAATAATCTTGAGACCAAGGAAATAGTGTAGTGGACCCATGTCTGTCCCAGAGAACCTGTCTTGCAAAATGTATTTGACTGAAACAATTATTGAGGAAGAAATTCCTATGATAAGGAGGTCATCAACATAGATAACTAATATCAATAATGAGTATGAGGTCCTCAACATGTAGAAGTTCATATGTTAAGAACCTGAATAGATATACTAATATAATCACCACAAATACTGAATACACAATGGATCCACAAAAAAAGATAGAAGAAACCACACTATATTATTACCAAACCCTTAAGGTAGGGCAACACCATACAATGGATCCTATTATGGAAGGGATCCTCTCCTGTTCACTTGCCTCTTCGAGGGGGCATCATCTTATTAAGCTACCGCTCCAAATACAATACTTCTCTTCATATCTCATTACATTGCTTGAACCCCTTTATATAGTGCTACCATCACCTAAGAACATTCTAGAGGAGGAATCTTCTAGAAGTAGAACCTTCTAAG